>JAFBJS010057538.1:239884-251991 GCA_016785265.1 Paraplagusia blochii | reverse complement strand
CTAAAATAAGAATTAAAATAATCATTTACATATTTTTTTTATTAACACTTCATTCAGACTTCATAACCATAGTGATAAGTTTTAATTTTTTTTTTAATCCATCTGTAAAAAAATGATACTTCAAAATAATAATAGACACCAGGCCAGGATTGTGCTTTATGTTTTTTAATCCAAAGCTGAAGCAAAAAGTATGGCAAGTGAAGATGAACAAAGAATGTAGAGAAGAAAAATGTGTGCTTCTAATAGAGTGATGAAAGAAAGAAAGAAAAAAAAAAAGACACTGGAAACATTTCCCACAAACATTCAATGAACATCTTTAAAGTGAGAGATGTGTAGGTGCGCTAGGACAGCTTAATGTGCATGTGATTTAACAGGACCAAGTAGACCAAATTCGCAATCATTTCCCACAATCCCAAGTGTAATGTCTGTCTGTAAGAAATGACTGAAGATGATGGTTTTTGACGGCTGTTCTTTATGATCCATTTAGAAGACAACTGGAAAGCGGGACAGTTGATGACACGCAAGAAAAAAACAAAAAAAAAAAAACATCTGTGAACACCTGGTCCGATGTCACCCTGGTGGTAATGTATAGGGATGAGGGATGTGAATGAGTTTTGAATAGACAGTTTATGGCAACATCATATTCCTGCATGGAGTCTACAAGAGAAACCGTCGTCATACCCTGGTTGAATGAGAAGAGATTGCTGGTGGTGGTTCAGATTCTGCGAAGGTCAAAACGGCGGTTCTGCTCACTATTAACTTTCCTGGAGGTTTGAAATTCAGTGGAGACCGACCAAAACTATGCCGACAGCAGAATTGGGGTAACCATGAGCAGCTTTACAAAGACCAGTCTGAACCTTGTACTCTCTAGAGGGCGCCAGTGCTTGTACGGAGAGACAAACCCCTCCCCCTCTAACTTTTTTTCCATTCGACGAGTAACACCATCAAAAAGGCAACATTCAAGCTGACAATCACACCTGCATAGCATTGACCTGGAATACAATCAGGCAATGTTAGGTAATAGGTTCTGCAGCACAACAATGGTAAAAGTCTAATTGTAGGTAGGGGAGTAGAATCATCTGCTTAGGTCAATGCTCAGTAAGGCCTACGCTAAAATGACCATAAAATCCATGTAAAAATACAGTATATGTCGTCTCTTTGTCTCTGCTGAGCTACACGGAAGGACAGAAATGAGTCGGTTCGGTTCTAAACGCATCCGTCCTTCTATGCTTCAACATCATGCACTTGAAAAAAAAATAAGGAGTAAATGTGTGAGTGCATAGGCTTCCGTTCAACATTTACAAGGACAAACTGAACTGACAGATGAACCCAGTCCCAGCACTGATCAACTCTCTTGGACCAGTACTAACAGTGGGGTGGGGACAGGGTCCATACATTCTACCAGTCACTTCAAATATACTGGCTTTCTTTCCATGTATCAAAAGTAAAATGTCCCTCCTGTTTTTTGGATATAGCCATTTCATTTAACATTCACAGGTGTGGGAGGAGCTTGGGAGGGGTGGAGCTAGTAGATGGCTGTGGGGTTACAACTACCGCTAATGCTAAGGCTTCACTTCCTGATCAAACATTCAAGCCCCTCTGAGCAGACGAGCTGATATGTGGGGTAAGGACAGGTGAGAAGTCACGGCGACTCCGCCTCCTTCTCCTTCTAATCTCTTCTGTGGAGCACAAACACAGATCAACACCCTCCTCCTTTTGCAGGAGCAGAATGAAGAGGGTTTGTTAAAATGGTAATCGAGTAATAAAAACAAACACTCTTTAAAAAACATTAGAATTTGCCATTAAAATCAAAAACACTGAGAAATCCATGCAATGCAAACGGTGTGTAGACAAATTATTGCTTCCTTTTTACAACCTGTGGGTTTTTTTGTTTTTTTTTTCCTCATTTGTGCATGCATGCACACGTGTGTGTCTCTCAGTGTGCAGCAGACTGGGGATTTGCAGTGCTGGCTTTCTTTCTCCTCTTCGTTAGCAGCGGATTGCTGGAGTCCTCGATGGTCTTGATTTTGATCTGCTCGTAGTCGACTCTCATTGTGGCCAGTGCGCTGGTCATTTCCTCCTGAAATGTGGAAAGAGGTCTTTGAGACACTTTCTGAAGTAGCCTGTTTTGGTAACTGGGAGCTCAAACTGTCACTTCATCATTAAATCAGCCATTCAACAATCTCCTGCTGCCTCGTACACGTTTCCGGGAGGTCTTACCTTGACTTCTTCCCATGTATCCTTTTCCTCCTTGAGGACACGGCTAGTGTGAAGCGGGGTCTGAGGAACCTCCATTGATTGCTTCAGAGAGACACACAGACACAGAAAAAGGTCAGTGTTACCAGTTGAGAAGAAATCGCCAGTGTAATACGACGCGTAGTTCAGCGCTGGCCCTTACATTGATCCAAGGATGATTCATGAACTCTGTAATGGTCATTCTTTGGGTTGGCTCTGTCTTGAGCAGCGTTCTTATCAGTTGTTTAGCTGCAAAGACAGAGCATTAAAAAAAAATAAAACATCACTCACAAAATTACAATACTGAGATTTGAAAAGAGTTAAACCATTAAGTTTTTTAACCCTTCTGAGGGGTAGAAACTGGTGGTGGAGGAGCAGGAGCAACAACCCCACAATTAAACGGTGCAATATATCCACATTGCTATTATATTTTATTATATTATCATATCTCTATATACACCACCTCTACTTTAGCATATTCTATGTCAGACCTGGGCAAACTAAGGCCAGGGGGCTGTATGTTAATTAATCGGCCCGCAAAACTTGTCCAAATAATACTGTTAATTTATATTATTGTTATCCTTCCACCTTTTACCCAGCAAAGCCATCATTTCCCCATTTTCCCTCAAAAAAGCTTAAAGCATTTCTCCTTTATTCAATACCTTACTCATAATTTCTCTTAGTTAACGGAAATACTCAATCTTTCTGATCCTGACCCGGCAATTGATTCAAATTTTAGTACTAACTGTGGCCCGCTAGTCAAAATTGCCATAATGGTACTATTTCCTGAGTGTATGTTACTAATGTATGTATATACTGTATGTGCCGCACAAGGCACGTGTTATATCAACTGTATATATTTTCATATATATATGCATAAACATATATACACATATACACACATACATATATACACATATATACATATACATATATACACATATATATACACATATATATATATATACATATATACACATATATATATATACATATATATACACATATATATATATAAATAAAACTATACTACTAACCTAACTACTAAACTACTAACGTCCACTGTCCTGGGTCTACACACCTCATATCCACCCATACTGTTTCAATTGTATTGGTGTATTTTTGTACTTGTTAGAGATAAATGCTATCTCTTGTTCGTTGCTGTACTGCTGCTGGAACCATAACTTTCTAAAGGATACTCCTGAGAGATTATTAAACTTCTACTGTATCTATCTATCTATAAGCATTGCAGCTAGCACAACTCACTGTTTTCTTTCTGACATTGACAACGGAGCCGATCACTTTCTGTTGTTAAGAACTTCACTGACAAAGTAACGGTATCAGTTAGTTTCGGTTTCCCGGTCAGAACTCTATGATTTGCTTGTTTTGCACATGGAGGTGCAGTCATTGTGGAACGTTTTTGCCATTACGTACTTCTGGCTCGAGGTGCTCCTCCGCAGCCACGTTACATATACCGCACAAATTTATTTACTTCCTTACTAAAAAAAAAATACATTTTTCCTGGCACTACTACAGAAACAGAATAAATTTTTATTTTTTGCAAATTCTGCAATTCTTTCATAAGGTTATATTGACTTACTTACCTTCTTCTGACACATCAGCCCATTCAGGGCAAGGGAATTCATACATGCCCATCTTTATCCTCCTCTTCATCCCTGGAGAGATGGCTAAACCGTGGTTGGAATAAAAAGGAGGGTAACCGCACAACCTGGATGAGGAGGAGGAGGAACAGGTTATGGCATTCATGACTACATGAAAACATTTTCAGCCTGTGGGTAATATTTTTTTCAAAATACAACATTTCTTACAAGATATACATAATGACGCCCAGTGACCACATGTCACATGACTTGTCATACTTTTCAGGTCCCAGAACCTCTGGTGCTGTGAGGAACAGAGTGAGAAGTTTTGAGCACCAGAACAGACAAAGAGATTAGAAATAGAAAGTACGAGGTATACAACGTTTAATTTTGACTCTTACCGACGTAGTAGGGTGTGTAGCAGGGAGTAGCGAGTGAGTTGTGTGAAGTGGTTTCCTTCGCAAAGCCAAAGTCGGTCAGTTTGAGAAGGGCACTAGACCTCTTTGTGGAATACAGTAAATTCTCCGGCTGCAGAGAAGAACATGAGTGAGTTTTCAAGAGAAAAAGCTATGGGGGGGAAAAAGCACTGTGCTTTGTAAATATGTGACAGAGCGCAGATCCAGGGTACGAACCTTAACGTCTCTGTGTGCAATGTTGACTGAATGGAGAAACTGAATGGCTTGTCCTACATTTCTCATTATATCAGATGCCTCTGTAAAGTATAACAAAAAAAAAGTAAGACTGGGAGCCAAACGAAGGAATTGTCAAAGTCGGGCATCATTGGATTTGTTTCAACAAAACATCCATATTACCTCTCTCTGTAAAAGCCTGGTCTCCCCGATCCTGAATACGGCTGAAGAGCTCTCCACCATCCATACTGAGAACGATAAAAAAAAAAAAAAAACGGGTTTGAGAATAATGAAAAGATTCTCTATCACAAAAAGATGTTTGCAGGTGTTTTATTTTAGGGATTCCAAAAGCATTGTCAAAGTCGGGCATCATTGGATTTGTTTCAACAAAACATCCATATTACCTCTCTCTGTAAAAGCCTGGTCTCCCCGATCCTGAATACGGCTGAAGAGCTCTCCACCATCCATACTGAGAATGATAAAAAAAAAAAAAAAAAAAAAAACAAAAAAAAAAAAAAAAAAAAAAAAAAAAAAACGGGTTTGAGAATAATGAAAAGATTCTCTATCACAAAAAGATGTTTGCAGGTGTTTTATTTTAGGGATTCCAAAAGCATGCCCACGGATATCGCTGCATGTGCTGCCACATGGCAGGTGTTTCTACCTAAAGACATCTACACAGGTGTTTTCTTTGTTAAATTTTAAATAAATATATATGACATTTCATAAATATGTGCACCGTGTGTGGATTCAGGAGTTCGGGAACCACAGTCTTAGATCTGATAAAACTAATTTCTGCATCATGTCGCCCTCTGTGTCAGATGTGTTTGCTTGCACCGCACTAGAATGCCAACTAATTACTATTTTATTGTGTGTTTTTTTTTTTGTTTTTTGTGCAAGAATGCCATGCGCTGTTACCATATAACAGGCAGACACTTCTCAATATTGCAAAACAGCACACCTAAGTTTTGTGGGTTTATTCCATAGGATCTACAAATGCGTTTATTGTCATTGCACATGACAATAAACACTTTGAACCTTGAATATACTGTAACTAATGATGTGATGCAAGGACATTGAATTGAACCATATAATTTTTGGTTGAACCAACAGTGCATGCAGACAAGTAGAGGAAACCAGATGAGGTGAAGATCTTTTCCTCCTCCATTGCTGTTTCAAAGTAACCTGGTGGTTTTTTGAGGAAAAAGGATGTCAAGTGGTTTACTGACAACTTGTTGTGGTCTTGTTGTGGACACCAAAGGATGATTAATGTGTGAACACTTCCACTGTTTCTGAGTCAACCAAGGTCACGACTGTGCGAAAAGTTGCGAGAATGTACGAGAACCCAAATGAACAAAACTGAGCCCAGGCCAATAGCGCACGTTTCTCGCTTAAGATTCTATTTGACAGAAAAGAAGAAAAGTATCTCAGCTTGAGCAACACTTTGAGCCTGTTTTTTCTATAACCATGTTAAACCTTGATGATGTCAGTTTATTCCAAAATCTCTCAGTTCCGATTCCAACGAATAAGGAAGAGTCAATAGACAACAATAGAATGGCTAGGATTCCATCATGAATAATGCAACTACTGTATATTTGATTAGGAAATATTTTCCCAGTGAAGACAAAAATAAAAAAAAAAATCACGCAGAGTCATCGAACAAGATTCTAATGTTCCAACCTTTTATTAGCAGAAAGTTATAGGCTGTGTGCCAATGAAAAATCCTTGTTGTGCCCATGCACAGTTAATTCGGGTAGGAAGATTTTATAGGTAGGAAAATATTTCAGAACGCAGAAAATATAATTTTAGTAAGGGGTATTTATCTGCTACAACTTAAAGACCAGTTCGAGGAAATAGTACGAGACATTAAACCTGTCTGTGGCGCAAAAAAAAGTTGAGGGACACTGAGTTAGGAGATAAAGTTGTAGATAAGTTGCAAGATTAAAGATACGTCTTGAGTAGATATAGTAAATTAAGAAAGACATGGCGATGTTGATAGCGCACTTGAAGAGACAGAGAGACTTAAGTAAGTAGGTCCTATACAGCTTTCAGGTGACATGTTTCACTTAATCATCTTTATTAGGATGAGTATGCGAACATGAGAGTGACTAAATGTTCATACAAAACCAATTCCATACGTGCAGGATAGAGCGACGGATAGTTTCATGTTTCGGCTTTGCATTTTGGGCTTTGCACAGCCCGAATTTCTCATAATTAATCATTTTCCATTTGCAAACATAGAAACAGAGAGTATTCACTTTAATCGCATCTGCAGTATGTGCAAAGATATAAGTAATTGCACTCATCGCTGTTTTTTTTTTTCCCCAGTAGTAGTTTAACCAAAACGTGTCGCCTCTTTCACCACACTTATATGATTACCAACCTCACCCTGTGCTTTTGAAGCCTGGTGAGACATGGCTGTTCTCAGGAGATGCTTAATGAAAATGATGAAGACATTTCACACCCTAACAGCAGATTCGCCACCGCCCTCACATGTCACGGAACACTTTCCTACTCATTTTCTTCCGTACAGTACAGTGTGAAAACTTTTACATTGCTCGTACATTAAGATGAGATACATACAGGTTTAAATGCCATATGAGGCCAAGTATTTACTAAATGTGGCAAAACTTTTGCTTTTCTCAATACAATTTCAATTGTATTTAAATGCCTGACTCGATTTGATTTCGATTTAAATATATTAATGCACACACACACACAGACATAATATACATATAAACATATATGTATATATATAAACATATATGTATGTATATATATAAACATATATGTATGTATATATATATATAAACATATATGTATACGCACACACAAACATTTTATTTTATTTTTTCATGATGTCTTCAACTCGCAAAAAAAGTTGCATTCAGTGTCATCATTTTGAAATCTATAGGCGTACCCTTCCTCTTTTAAATAAGTCGCCTATCTGCTCAGGGTAAAACTCATTCTTTTTCATCTTTGTTGTCACTGATGTACAATCATCAGCATATACGCCCACAAAGGGAGACTTATGTGAGATAGTTAGTCCAATGTTTAGGAATATTCTGTATGTGATACAAGGGGAAAACTATCACCTAAAAAATTTGTAACTCGAGCATCACAAAACATGGAGTCACTTTGGCCGAGAATATAAAAAAACCTTCAGTAAACCTTCTTCTTTTTCTTTCGGCTTGTCCCTTCTTTCAGGTTTCCACAGGGGGTCAACAATTTCCATCTCATCCTGTCCTATGTATGTTCTACTCTAACTCCAACTACCTCTATGCCCTCTCTCACTGCGTCCATCAATCTCCTCTTTGTCTGCTACCTGGTATCGTCAGGATCATTCTTCTACCAATGTATCCACTGTCCCTCCTCTGAACATGTCCAAACCATCTCAATCTGGCTTCTCTAGCTTTTCCCCCCAAACCTTCCTGTCTGTGTTGTCCCTCTAATCCTGTCCATCCTTGTCTCTCCTAAAGACAATCTCAGCATCTTTAACTCCTCCACCTCCAGCTCTGCCTCCTGTCCTCTGCCTAACCCTCGTGTCTCTAATCCATCCATCATGGCTGGACTCACAACTGCCCTGTAAACCTTCACCTTAGCTCTCCCTTCTATCAAAGATCATCCCTGACACCTTTCTCTAGTTTTTCCATCCTGCCTGTTCTCTTGAAAAGGTGAAAAAATAAATATAATATATATTTCATGAATGCTCTATTAATATAGCCAGTGGTCCCTATATATCTTAAATTCTAAAATCTAAAATTGAAAACTTTCAATGTTCTCCAACAACTTCTCTTAAAATCTCTTTAAAAAGAAAAAGAGAAATAACGTTTAATAGTGAATCAAACCATAGAAATGACATATTTGTGCTCTCTAGCTGATAATTTGACTAAATACAATTATTATAAGATAAAGGTTTACATTTTTTCCATTTAAAATCATGAAAATAATCTACTTTCTTCTATTGTATGTACATTACTGCTGTGAATGTTCCATTAAAAGACTGTTAAACACATTTCTCAAAATGTTTGCCAATAGTTCAGTAACAGATTTGCATTTCTGTGAACTCAGGTTGATGTTAATTAGCTATGAAAACTTAGTGCTTACCATAGCACCATCAACTATTGGTCATCAGACAAACCTAACGTTTCAAAGACACCCTTCAAGTGTGACTTAAAGGGTGTCATTTTTTTTTTCATTGCAAACCATTTTGAAAGCGGGTTAAAAGGAAGTGGGTCCATTACCTCTGACTCGACAATGTAACCACAGGGAGACTGAATAGATGTGCAAAAGGTTCGAGTGATTAATTTGTGGTCGGGTGGGGATCTAAGTTGTGAAAAAGTGGTGGGCACTTTTAAGAGAAATGGGTCAATTTCTTTGAAGGTCAGAGAACGAGTTTCTTAAAAAAAAAAACTTTCTGAAATTGTTTCACTAAATCTAATGATGCTTAAGTATTTATTATAAATACCTTGATCAACAAGTTTGTGTTTGCAAAAATTACCTAAAACTTATTAGATCAGAAAATTATAATTTGATGTTACTTTACATGACAATTAGTGACAGCAAATTTGTCGTTTGTTCTATACACTTACCACTCCATGACAATCAGCAAACATTTTCTGGTCTGATAAAGGTTCTCGTATACGTCAATGATGCGAACAATGTTGGAACAAGGTGACGCCCTCCAGTGGAGCTCAACTTCTCTACGAGCCTTGGAACAATCCTGCAGGATCTGGGCAAAAAGAAAACAAAAGGCATGTAGGGCAAGTCTATTAAAATGACAATGTAAAGATTGAAGTAAAGACAAACAACACAAAATTATTACGAAAAATACCTCTCTCTGAGGGCATGTTAACATACAGATACAGACAGTACAGACAGATTGGAGTTGCTAACGTTTGTTAGCATTTTTTACCTGGCCCACACCTTGATGCGAAAGTTGAACATTAGCGGGACCAACAAGATTTATTGAAGGATTCCATTGTAAGTCAATGTTAAAAAAAAAAAAGTTTGTTGGATGAACTTTGTGGTAGACACGGCTGTGGTCACAGTGGTCACTGTGGTTGTATTATTTTTTTCTTCTGTATTGAACAAAATGCACCACTTTGGGCAGTAAGGGCAAGGGCCCTCAACATATTTAAGTTTGAGACCTCTGAAATAATAAACATTGTCATAAAAAAATTCTCTGCATCATTAAACTTTTTTTTTTATGTGGTGCAATTTGTATTTGTATATAATACAAAAGCTGACTGATGTACAAAAATGTTTGTGTTTTTGAAACATACACCACATCCAATTGGTTAACATTTCAGTCTCAACACTTGCTGAACAGCAGTGCTCTAAACCAGCATCTCAAATTTCAGATCCCCTTGAATATTTTACCGTTACTGTATACAGAACCTTATTTAGAAATAAAAATAGAATTCTTCGCTATCAGTCTATGAAACCTCTGCATTTCAACAACAATATCTCTTCCCTCCTCCTCTACCATAAGTGTATGCCCATCAGCTTCTCCTTAAAATAACAGTACGGTACTCCAGTAATTTTTAATTTATTTTTTCAAGTTTTTTGGGAAATATTTCTTTTGCATTTTACCCATCACTGTAGTAAGCATTGGGTAGCTAGCTGAGCCAGCGCCCAGGAAGCATTGTGTGAGGACAATACCATGCTCAGGGGACATCCGCAGTAACTTGGCAGTATTTACATCTATAAATGTTATATATTATATTTTATAAATTATATATCAATTCAGTATGTAATATCTACTGAACATGGATACATTTGGGTATAAATACATTACATAGGGAAACACAAAACTGGCAAATTCAGTGTGCCTCACTTAACCGGTTAGCAAATATCTGCTCATTCATAAAATACAATGCATACCTTACCCCAAGAAGCATGAAACAATAAGGTCAGTTATCAAAATGAAAAACTGTCCTTATAACACAAGCACGTTGCCGTATAAATTTAAAAGTCAGAATAATTGTTGCTCATGTGCGTTTTAGTAACATGTTTCTGATGCCTTTAATTAGCTTTCTTGACAAAAAGATGAAAATATCAAAATGTACCCCCACTTTTTCCACATATATAAATAAATATATAAATAAATCTGTACAGTGCTGGTTGTTGTGATTTAGCACTTTAAATAAATAAAAGTTGAAGTAATATATATATATATATATATATATGCACATATATGCACACATACATGCGCTAAAAAAGTTATTATTAATATAAACATTAAGGTCATGGGGAAACAGCCATAACCACCTCATGACGAGACAAGTAATTTACAGGTGCAGTGCTGCCCCCAGCTGGCAAAATATTAGAACAACGTCCTCTTTCCATCATTGATTTATGAGGCTGTTACACCCTCTGGCCGCACTGTCACATCAGTACAAACGCTGTGGTTAAATAATTGTTCGAGGCTCGATACAACTACAGAAAATGTTTGGACAATAAATATAGACAAAAAATAACTGTAAAACCTAAAGTGCAAATGACTAACTATTAAGATGCAAAGTTTTGGGTGCAATTTAAAGAAAAAAAAAATATTGGAAAACATTATAAATGCCAGATTAAAGTTAGATAAAGGTTTTACTGGGTTTAAGTTTAGTTTGAAGAGCTAAACAGTAAAGGCATTAATAAATCCTGTAAATGGAAAAGTATTTAATTTACTGAAAAAAATTTCACTGCATTTTTCAGCAGTGTAGTGGGCCGTCAACCATACCAACATGAAACAATCAGGAAACTCAGTAGAACTCACATCATGTTTGTTTGGATTGTCTTTTCAGGCAGTGGACAAAAGTAAATTCAACCTAATGTCTAGTGTTTCATTTTCAAAATTCAAGGTCTGCATTATGGCCATGATATTCAACATTCATGTAATATCAAATATGACAAGTTCTCTCAAATAAACGTCTAAGCATATTTTTGTCAGTATGGAGAAAGAATTCATCTTTGTTGTTTTGACAGTAAACAATCCACTGTCCACTCTATTGTGCAATACATTCCAGCCCTGCCCACAGTCTCAACATAACAGTGGGCTCTCTTCCAGTAAGAATGAAGAGCTGGGAAACTCTATGATGTCTAGTCTCTGATGCCACAGGGCAGACAGAAGGTGTACACCAACACGTTAAGGTAACAGTTAGGTCTGGGTTGTTAAGACTGCACGAAGGAAACTGGGTCAAATGTCCAGCGTCTTTACAATGAAATAGATTTAGAAATTATTTACGGACACAAAAGACACAAACTAGGCCTAATTTTTTCACATGCTAGACTAATGGCATTGGAAATAATGTTTTTATAAAGCTCATCACTCATTTCTATTGATTTAACTGTTTGCTATCTGTAACAGCGGCATTGCATATCATGACAGTATAACCAGTCAGTCTCCAAGTGGTGCAGTACGCATGGCTCAACTAAAGTCAGTACAAAGAAAAAAAAAATATATATTTTTATATAAAATATTACAATTTGTGTGGTAAATTTCTTGTTATGTAATGATTTAATTCATTTACAGTTAAGAGGGAACAAGACGCTATTAACTGTTTTGTCAGCGTAAGCATCAACTTTTAAGACAGGGGGCGGCAGTCAAAAAAAAAAAAAAAAAAATATATATATATTCATATATATTCACTGT
>JAFBJS010057538.1:176668-239564 GCA_016785265.1 Paraplagusia blochii | reverse complement strand
TATATATATATCTATGTTTTTTTTTTTTTGACTGCCGCCCCCTGTCTTAAAAGTTGATGCTTACGCTGACAAAACAGTTAATAGCGTCTTGTTCCCTCTTAACTGTAAATGAATTAAATCATTACATAACAAGAAATTTACCACACAAAACCAATTATTTCTAAATATCACAACATGGAAATATTTAAACTGAAATCTTTCCGTTTGGCTTGGTCCCTTTTTTAGGGGTTGCCACAGCGAGTCCTCACTGTATCCATAAATCTCCTCTTTGTTCTTCCTCTTTGTCTCCTAACTGGTTCAGCTCCATCCCTAGCATTCGTCTACCAATATAACCACTGTCCCTCCTCTAAACATGTCCAATCCATCTCAATCTGGCTTCTTTAGCTTTTTCTCCAAACCTTCCTGTCTGTGTTGTCCCTCTAATCACCTCATTCCTGATCCTGCCCATCCTATTTTAACTGAATTAATACAAAAAAAATCATATCACTTAGTATAGTATACCATTGTCTTTTATGCAAATACTGATTGTTACGGATTGTGTCAACTGAGAATAACTTTGGATAAAAGCCTCTGATAAATGTAATGCAAATTCACTTTTGATTTGGTTATGTTAATTTTAATTTAGTAAGCTTAGTCCTTGTAATCTTAAAAAAAAAATGAGCAACACGGGTGAGTATCAAGAGTAGTATGAAGTCTCTCTGTTACTCGCGCAAGGTCGAGGAGAGTGTTTACAGGTATCCAACAGCTGCCAGAGTCAAATTGCTGACATACACGCGGCCTTGTGTCACACACCCAAAATACTGACTGAAATTTAAACATAGAAACATTACCCCACCGAAAAAAAACTTCACGCCATATTTTTGGCACGCGTGCCGGTTGCAACCAACACTTACGAAACCCCTGCATCAAGCCCTGCAGCTGGCACTTGTGTGGCTACTTAGACCCCCATCTGTTGCTGGCCCTTTGAGGCCAAACAGTAGGGGTTATGATTAGAGTTAAGGGAAAGGGAACCGTCGGGGCGGGGGCAGATGGGCAAACAATGCTTTCTGTGGAGTCAAGACAAAAGGAACCAGACCCAGAGCTGGACAATGGGACGATGGAGGGAGGGTTAAAGAGCAAACACTCTCCACCTGCCATTCATTTACTTAGCCACAGTGCAGGATCAATATGTTAAAAATAGAAAAAAGAAAATCTATTTCACATACAGAGAAATACAGTGTTGGTGGACCACGACAGATAAATCAAACATAACCTACAGTCAAGAGCAATCGCTGGACTTTAAGAACAGAGGCCATCTCCCCGTCTCTGTCAACTCAATCAACTCCAACTCCATCACCCGAGACAGCGGTCAAACAAAATTGGAATTTCATTTCCAGGCTAGCAGTACTGCATATGTAACTCATACTTGCAAAGAAACTAAAATACAAGGTTGATATTTCTTGTGAGGATGCATTATTAACCGAGAACAATTTCTTAGCCAATCAAGAACAAAGTGGAAAGACTATCAGTTAGACGATAAGATCAAAATGACTTTTATTACTGATAACGACTACACGTATACAATTCTTTCGTCTTGTTACTTCAGCAAAATCCACGCCGGCTGATTCTTTTTCTGGCAGCTCTCTAAATGTTCCTGGGATACTGTTGCACGCTCCTTTTGTTTTGTAAGCACTTCTTTATTTTATTTAATTCTTAATACATATTAATTTCTAATGGCAACTCCTTTAAATTATTTAATGGTAAAACAGTTAATAATACAATTATAAAAAGTATAATCTAAGTATGATATAAAATTATAATCATACTAACAACCAATTATTCAACAACAACATTAATAATAACAAACAGAATTGTGAATATTTCTTATTATTTTTGTTAAAAATAGGAACCAACTGTTCTGTCTTCCTGGATCTCTCACTTTACAAATTAAATACCGTAATATTTGTCCAAGACTTTTAACTTATATAGGCTGAGTCCACAACAGCTGATTTACTGAGACATGTTATGGTAACTAATAAACAGTGCCTCTGCTGTTGAGGGCACATCAATGCACTAAGAACCAAACAGTCGCCCAGTACAGACTAAAGAAGGAAATCATATAAACCAGTGTTCCCCAACCTTTCTTTGCACCCAGGACCATGTTAAATGTCTTGTACAATTTTCTAGGACCGTTCGTTGTGGCAGATAAATACCCCTTAATAAATTTAAATTTCCAGTGTTCTGAAATATTTTCCTACCTATGAAATCTTCCAACCCGAATTGAATATGCATGGGCACAACAAGGATTTCTCAAGCGCACACAGCCTATAATGTTCTGCTACCAGACCAGTATGAAAAGTTACAATTTTGTATCAATGACTCTGCATCATTGTTGCCTTCACTGAGCAAATATTTCTTCATCAAATATAGTAGCATTATTGATGATGGAATTCTAGCCATTTTATTGTAAAGTTCTCTTGTTGATATGGGTATAGATCAAGTGTAAGTAATAGCCAGATGGGGCTAAAAGAAAACATTAATTGTCTGCGGCCCGGCACCAATTCACCCAGGGGACCAGTACTGGTACCCACACCAACTGTTGGAGACCACTGATATAAACCACTAATAATGTTAATATGTTCTGTGGACAAGAGAAATTAGTTTGTTTTTTGTTCATTTTATCTGAGGATTCTGCAGTTTTGTACGTTTTTAGTCTTCTTATCCTGTGATTGTGCAGCAAAGGACTTGACATGACAGTGGTTCAACAAGTTCAATATTAGACCCTGATACAAGAAAGTTTTGGGATACAGGGGTGAAGATTGTGAAAAACCAATTTGGACTTTCAACCCCTGTTAGTGCTTACATGACTGATTGCACAGAGTAGGATGTTTAACAAAAGAACTACAGACGTTGTAACAAGTGACCATGCAAGGATCTTACTCTCCTAACCCAATAAAATATTGCACAATAAACTTAAGAAACGCCAAATGTAGGCTGTGATTTCTTTTTCTTTTCTTTCTTCCAAAAAGTCCCAAGTTATTCACCTGATCTTTGCCAAGTATAAGTGTTCCTGAAAAAGTAATTTCAACAATAAATGCTGATGATGAGCAGTAATATTATTATTATTATTACAATACTAATCATGATAAAGTAAAACACCCACGTGTGTCCTCCTTTTGTCTTTGTGGAGATTTGTCTTTAATGAAGCTTTGAGAAAGCTTCATTGATGTATGTGTTATGGGTTCTGAAGTAAGTCAACGGCAGGTAAGTGTGTGTTTATATGTAAACCACAATAACACAACCTTATTAACATCGTTACCCATTTACAGCAGTAAAACAAATAATAGAAAAATCATTAAGTTGATTTAAACCAGGGGTCTCAAACTAAAATAAGTTGAGGGTCTACCACCCACACTATCATTTCACCAAAGGAAATGAGAACTATTGGATTTACATAAAATGTGGATAACAAATCTATAGAATATTATTACAAATTCAATTTTCACATTAAGGTGTGGCCTGCAAAATATCGTTCCACGGGCTGTAAATGGACCACGGGCCCTAAGTTTGAGACCCCTGCTTTGCACCAAGAATAACAATTTAAATAATTATTTTATTCCAATAGCATTTAGAAACAAAAAAAAGAATAACAATGAACCAGACTGAAATTGATACCTTTACCAGTCACAGTAATGATTGTACTGATCATAATTATGTTCTTATAATAATTATTACAAGAACATAATTATAATCATAATTATGTTGTTAAAATAAAATTATCTTTACCTTATCAGAAAACACAAAGTGTTGCAAACTGAAAGCCTAATAGTTGGGATAAAGCTGGGACATTAGTTTTAGACAACCAGTAAGAAATTCAGGCAACATTCAAAACAAACTTTTTTTTTTTTTTCCAAATTTACTATGTGTGTGTAATCTAATACTCAGGGATTCATTCACCTTAACTCTTTGAAAAACACAAATAATTTTAGCTTATACTGGTGCATTACTTATTTTTCTGCATAAGCAACGGGAAAACAATGGAAACAGTTACTTCTTGAAATGGACGCCAAACTACCAATCAAGTTGGAGTCTATGTAACCTGAACTATGTGTAACCAATGATTCATTATGATCAATATAATAATCATAATGAATCAAACTTTCAAGTTGTCCCGTGACAGCAGACACCTACCATTGCTCAATCAATATTAATACATAGAAAGATACCTAATTATTTAGAACCCCTATTTCTTAAAAAAAAAAAGAAATAAAAAAAAACATAGGCAGCCCGGTCACCGAAAAAGAGAGAATTTAAGTACCACTATAAATGACTTAAATTGCAGAATAAAATGCACACAATCCTTTTAGTTTTGTGCATCAGGGTTAAAACTGTGCCGTACTTTATTACAACTCAAAAATTTACAAGGAAAAAAAAAAAAAAACAAAAATCAAAATGAAAATAAAAATAAAAAATTACCGTAAGGTTTTATCCCAATTTTCGTTCTATATTTTAGTGCAAGCAGTGTTAAATTGTCATAATTCTTTTTATAAACACATTCACTACATTAGCATAAGTATAAAGCACTGTTTACCATTCATTTTTGTCACTGTAGAAGACTTTTGGGAGAATTCCTCTTTATCAAGAACATTAAGTAAAACCATGGAGGAAGCCATGTTGCCGACTGTTGTCATCAATCAGCTAGTGCAGTGTTCCCCAACCATCTTTGCGCCATGGACCGGTTAAATATCTCGTACTATTTTCACGGACCGGTTGTTAAATTGTAGCAGACAAATACCCCTTAATAAAATTACATTTACGGTGTTCTGAAATATTCTCCTACCTATAAAATCTTCCTACCCAAATTAACTGTGCATGGGCACAACAAGGATTTCTTAAGTACACACTGAAGAAAACGTTTTGCTACCAACCGGTATAAAAAGTTAGAATATTTTATCAATGACTCTGCGTCATTTTGAGTTTATTGTTGTTGTCTTCACTGAAAAAATATTTCCTAATCAAATATAGTTGCATTATTGATGATTAAATCCGAGCCATTCCATTGTTAAGTTCTTTTTTATGATACGGGTATGGATCAAGTGTAAGTAATAGCCAGATGCGGCCAAAAGGAAACATTATTTCTTTGCGGCCTGGCACCAATTCACCCACAGACTGGTATCGGTCCCCAGCCCAGTGGTTAGGGACCACTGAGCTAGTGGATAGGTCTACAGCCACCACGTGTCAAGCCACCACTGAAGCTTATAATTATGTAGTTGTGACATGGGAGTGAGATGAAATGATAATACGGCTCACCTCACAGTCTACCATGCATAACTATGGGCACAGCCATCTTCCACACAACAAAAGTGGAACTTATTCATTATTCAAGTTTAATAAAAAAAATAAGGAAAAAAAAACAGTCTGACCAACTGACCTTATAGTATGTTCCATGTTACCACAATCCCAACAACTTTCTTTTATGCCTTACAATCATTCCAATGTCAAAAGTGAACTGCACTGCCCTGGGTTTCTGAGTACAGCCAATTAAAAAAAAAACACAATAAACTAATCAACAGACAGGTCGCACAAGCTTCCATCCTTTTCACATTATGAATTCTGAACAATGGGCGAATGTGTTGACAAAGACTGTAATTAAGACTTGTCTAAACCAAAGTTGTTAACATAGTTTAGAAGCATAGTTTCTATGTTTTACCAACAATATTTGGTCTTGAAGAATTTTTTGCTTTGTTGTGTGCAATTCGTAAAATGCTGTATAATATGTACGTGTCACACCGTCCGTCCACAGCTGACACAGTGACATTTAATGTTGGTGATAATGACTTGAGTTAAATAACTTTGTGCCTCGACAGTTGTGTTTCCTGTTTGAAGCACATTCTTAAAAAAAATTAATACTATAAAGTTTCTCATCCTTAATTCCATATTTACAATTTTTTTATACATTTACGATCGGATTTCCTGAAGATTTTTTTTTAAGTCCTCTGTCCTGAATTTACATACTTATGTCCTAAATGGTCACAAGTGTATATATGTATATATATAAATATATAGATATATATATAAATAGATAGATAGATAGATAGATAGATAGATAGATAGATAGATAGATAGATAGATAGATAGATAGATAGATGAGTTGTCAGAGTATTATTAAGTTCTGCCAGACTTTTTCCTCCTTTTCCTAATAACTATTGTTTCGGATGGAGACATTGAGGAAAATGAGCACAATGTGCACTATTTTTCTGACACATTATATGTACCTGTCATACAAGAAATCTGTACATTCAAACTTCAGGGACTGATTCTGTTTTCTGGAAGAAAGCTTCTAAGGTAGAAACAACAATTATGTCACTGAGAACATGCGCAAAAAAAGGCGTAACACAGTGCAAGTTTGCTTTTCTACTTAATATACAGTTTACATTAGTTCCAACGTGATGCCCTAGTTTCAGGCCTCTCTGCCAAAACACTTAAAAGTTCACTCAGGGCCATACTTCACGTACTTCTAATTAAATTAATATCCACGGCAATATCAACCTATTAGTAAAATCTCCACAAGCTGTTTGCAGGCTAAATTTTACAGCCTTGTAAGATTAGAAAAAAAAAAAAGAAATTGGGTTTGACATTATAAAACTTCAGCATCATAAACCAAAGTTGCACAATTTATGCATTTAGCATAAATCAGGGGTGTCCACACTTTTTTGTCTTGTAAGCTACTTTTCAAATGACCAGGCTGAAGTGATCTACCGAGATTAAAAACTCTAAATATGAATCACCTACAAAAAAGGAAATCTGGTGAGAGGAAGCAAAAGCAAAGTCCCCTCCAAATACACAGGTAGAGATCTGTGATCACCTTCGCTTTAGCTTTAATTTAAACTCTTATTATTAAACATGAATTCTACACATGAATACAACCCTTTACAGCTTAAACAGACATAGTTGTTATACTGTAGTGTATTATAATATAACAACTATGCCTACAACTATAAAATATATCATCCAAGTAAGCAACAGAAACTGGATTACTCATGTATGACCACATCTGACAGATTGGCGTCATCACTCTGTGTCACCTTGTGAATAATGAGCCGAAGGGCTTCAATGGATTTTTCCCATGGGTAAATCTCCTTAATTCCAATTAAATAGACTTTACAGCAAACCCAAGCATTAACCACTGACTTTTAAAGAAGGAATTAAACTGTGTTTCTCTCAGGCTTTCAACTCTTCCCGTGACACACACACACACACACAGTGTGCTTGATGCTTTTACAAGAGACATTTTCACTGCTAAAACATCTTACGTTTTCTTTTAAACTGTAAATTAAGCTTCACTTTTCTGCAGGAGAAAAAGCGTGACAAAACAATGACAAAACATATGATACCCACGCCACTAAACATCTTCAGAAGCATCTGTTTAGTTTATATCATATTATTTATAACTCATGTAACATGTATTAATATGTCATGAAGTAGCTACATCTATAATCTTCCATGTACATCTTGAAGGAAATTATAGTGCTGTTGTACCAGTACTTTCCTCTTGATGCTCTCTGGCAACAAGATTGTGAAATCAACCACAGCTCTTCAGTTACTGTTGACTTGCTTCCTTTTTTATGAATGAACCAATGCATCAGGAAGTCTCAAATTCAGCCTATCTTGGTTGTTGTTTGTTTTGTATATACATGTTCGTTTTCTGGATGCAGTCATTTGGACATTGTATTACTCACAGTAGAACTAGTGAAATGACTACTTTGAAGTTAGGGATCGCATTTTGGGACTACAGGATTTTCTGTCTATACATCTGACATTTCACAAAATGTACTTTTGCATAGTGTTTACCAGAAGGAACCTACCTTCAGGGCGTATTTGTCACCAGTTTTCTTTTGAAAGATTTCTAGCACCTTGCCATTGATTCCCAGTCCCAGAACTTGGTTGGTCACCTTATAGTCGTCTGTTATTGCGTTCTTCTTAATCTGTAAAGCGGGCTTGGCATTAAAAAGGAGGAACTGGCCAGTTGGATTTTGTTGCCCGGGAGGGTTCTGCTGGCCTGCCGGGTTTGGGAACAGTGGTTGGTTCTGTGCGTTAGAGAACATGTTCTTGCTGGTTAACGCTGTGAGGTGGACAACAGCCAACCCTCAATAACAATCCTAGGGTTCTTTCCTGTGGCACAAACAACGTCTCTTCCTCTGGGGAGGTTAGCTTAAGTATTCAAGGAGTAGCTGCCAGGTCCGAGAAAGAAAAAAAAAACAAGTACTTTCAACCTTCGGGTGAAAACAGTGACTTCTCCGACAAACTTAGCTTGCTGTTAGCATTCTAGCTCGAGCCTATTCTTGACCTCGGCTTCACGGCTAACAAGTCAGCTCACGGTTAGCTTATCCATCTCTGCCGTTACCCGGTTCCTCAAACAGCGTTTTAGAAACTTATCCAAAACACCCCATAAATTGGCAACAGGGTTGGCCTGTCGAATCGAGCCCACCAACCCTGACGACTGAAGATAAAACACGGCGAAATCATACGTCGACTGTGAAAGAAGAGAGGGGAAAAGTCGAACAGCAGCTACCGTAACACGCCAAACTACGTTCAGCGGCCGACAGATAGAGCAGGTTTTACTGCTGACGTCACGGACGGGGCTTTTTCTCTGCTTAAAGGAGAAGTGCGACCGGAAAAGACCGGATATAAAACAAACAGAAACTGACAGGAGGTCTGACACACAAGCAGGAATGAGACAGGGCGGTGTAATCAAACATCGCGATAACAACGCCAGTGGAGTTATACACTCTTAACCTATCCGATATTAAATTTATATTATATAACTTTTTTCAACTTACATTTTTATTACACTTTTCTACACTTTTTATAACTATTTTATTGGTGTATATAAATATGTACATATTTTTCTTTTCTATTATTATTTTTTTTAATTATTCCTATTATATCTTATTGTTTTTGACTTGTTTACTGTAAAAATGGCGTATCCCCTTCGGGGGAGGAACAATAAACCATTATATTTTATTCTGTTCTATTCTATTGTAACTTATTATTTAAAAACACAATTTCTTTGGTGGAAAATAGCCCATGTAATTTGACAAAGATTATTTTTAACATGTTTCACATATCTAAGAATTTACTGTTTTTACATGTTTTTGATATGAATATAGTAAAGTAAACGTGAAAGAACCCCGCCAAAGAAATATACTTTGGCATTTATAAAAACAAAAACGTAATAACAACTAAGGGTATCCATATTTGTAGTTTCATTTAAGTTTACAAGTATTTTTTTTATCTATTTTTGCTCTTTAAATGGCCATTTGGGCGTGTGTCGAAAAAGTGTTTAAGATAACAATTCATTACGTAGAACATGACCTATTTTCCCTGTAGCTGCTCACTAACAACTGGGGACATTGACTGTTGTTCCTCATGAGTTAGTACAACAATCAACTTTGGATTAAGTGCCAAGGTTGGATGAGGGTGAGGTTATTAAACATCCAGTTAGAAAGAAGAAAAAAAACAAACCAAAAAACTAATCAGGCATTATATCTGTTTTTGTTTTAATTATGGCTCTAAAGAAGAATGCTTTTATAACAATTTTATATATATTTTAAACCTGTTTCGTTTTTGTTGTTTTCATTGTAAATGGTTTAAATGAATGTAATGTAACAATATATTACTTTTTTGTATATTTCATATGGTAACTTGACAGTTTGAGCCATTTTCGAAACATTTTTTGTTGAATCTTGTAATTTACCATATGTTGAAAACAAATATACACCTGTTGTTTATCGTTTAATTAAAATTCGCAAAAACATGATATACAGTTATAAACATAACTGAATTGTTATTCAGCTCCTTGTCAGTATGGACACAACTAATGCAACATAGGAGTTTTCAATGTTGCGTTACTATTTACTTCAGTGTTTTTTGCACCACGGACCGGTTAAATGTCAATTTTCACAGGGCAGTTGTTAAGTTGTGGCAGATAAATCCCCCTTAATAAAATTAAATTTCCGGCTCTGGAATATTTTCCTACTTATAAAATCTTCTTACCTGAATTAACTGTGCATGAGCACAACAAGGATTTCTCAAGTGCACACAGCCTAATAACTATAAAAGGTTAAAACCATGTCTCATTTTGAGTTTGTTATTTTCTTCACTGAGAAAATATTTCCTAATCAAATATAGTTGCATTATTGATGATAGAATCCTGGCCTAGTTGATATGGGTATGGATCAAGTGTAAGGAATAGCCAGATGGGGCAAAAAGAAAACATTATTTCTCTGCGGCCCAGCACCAATTCACCCACTGTACCTAGTGGTTGGGGACCACTGATTTACAGTGTTTCCCTAGCATTTATCTCACACTTTCACAAATATTGAGAGTTTTTTGCCTCTTCTCACCGCTAGATGGGGTAGCAGTCTTAGTGATTAACACGAAATGTACTCTAACCTTTGGTCCGATCCCAATGTGCTTTAGATGAGACAAACGTGTTTATTTTTTACATGCCATTGAATAATTAGGTGAGTCAGATATTCTGAAAAAAAATGGATGTATGTTTTTTTTTTGTTGTAGTCGAATTAATGCTGTTTGATCTAATGAACCTTAATTTAAGGGTTATTTTTAGGTTGGGGGCCACCTCTAAAGACACCCTCCAACCTTGTGAAACCACTGCTGGTAAAGCTTTGCGTCTTTGTGCATGTGCATTGCTCTCATGCTCTGGTATTTAGGGTAATAACAGAGTTGTGTAGGTCAGTCTGTATGTGGCTTAGTCCAGATATATTCTGCAAATGCTTATGTTTTGGTTGCTTCAGCGGGCTGCTGGGCAGTGCACTCACATAGTAGTCAACACTGCATTATAAGATGTAAATGACACCGGATAATTGCTGAAGGATTTCACAGTACGAGTTAAATAAAGATGTGTCCTGACATTGTCACGGGCCATCATGTCATGTCACAGTAACTACACACTCGTCTTGTGTAATGCATGTATAAATAGGACAGAGGGGCCAAGTTTCAACTCCTCAACTTTGTTTTCTTCAACCAGAACATGTCTCGCTCTTTTTCTCGTACCGGTTGAAGGTCGTATTGATCATGAAACTCATAAATGAGTCCATATCCTGTAAATAGATACAGATGTGGTGCCTGATGCTCCTGATTAGGTCAATGTATAGAGCACAACTGCTTTCTTATAGCCGTAAATAATAAATGTAATGCTATGAATAAATTAATTTTACTTTTTGCTTTAAATGTTTGTTAAAAACATGTGTGATTTGAGTCCTTCTAAAATATTTGGTGCTCTATTTAAAATCTAAAAAATCTATTTCAAACATAGCCTTTGAAACACTTTCCAAAAAAATTCAATTGGTGTTGAAATGTGTAATTTTCTAATTCAATGAAGCTCATATCTATTTGGCAACAGAACAAAGAATTTTTAATGGGATGCTGACCTAGACTACAAATGTCCTTTTGTTAGTTGTCCATAGTTCACATGTGATCAGTGAGTCGCTATCTGACTCTGAAGGTTTGATCTATGGTCCACATACCGTTGTCCAATGACTTTTGGGATTAAGCCTCTATGCTGTTCTTTTAAACCTTTTTTTTTTATTAAATATAAACGGCAGAATATTTTAAACAATATAACATGTTTTATTTTTCTTAAAAGAAGCTAAAACCTGTTTTAATTTTTAATCTCTCTAGTTCAATTCCAATAAAAAAAATGTTTGTTTTTTTTTTTAACCAAACAAAGAAAGTGCTGAAAGGCACTTTGGCCCAGAGTCCAAGGGACCAAGGTTCACCTAGTATTGATTGAATCCCAGTCTTGGTTGGTTCCTGCCACTGGACTCACAACTTGGAGGAAGGTTAATTGGGCCTGGTACAATACATTGTGATTTGGGTGGTGGTCATGGAGACTGCCACCCCCGCAACCCAATAATGTATAATTGTATGAGTTTACTGTCAATACAGATACTTGTTTTTTTCCTCCTTTTCTACCAGGAAAAGATCAACTGTAGATGTTAAAAAAAAAAACGATGTAACCCTAGTTCATCATAACGTAACCTCGTCATTCAACAAGTACAGATCACTTTCGGTGTAGAACACGTAGGAGTGACACAGTTTGTGCTTCACAATAATTCCAAGTGACTCCATTCTACCTTTCTCGTGGTAGGTTATGTAACACGACTGTATCACATGTATTCGTGAAATCTAAAGAATGAGGTGCTGTGACTGGCAGTCTATTAAAAAAAAGTGGCTCTTCTTTGGGCGTAATGTTCAGGTTAACCTCATTATAAAAATCTTCTTACAGGACAGAATGTTTCAGATAAAATCTAGGACACATGTCAGAACTGGGAAACTTGGAATCAGTCTTTTTTTTTTCCTTGTGTCTTTCCAAGAACCTCTCTCCTCCAGACACTCCCTCTTCTTTCACTGCTCTCTCCAGTTAGCTTCCTTATAGGAAAGAACCCTCAGTGGCAGCAGGTGTGCCGCCTCTCCTCCTCTCCTCCTCTCCTCCCTGTGCTCCTCATTATTGCATTAAAGCCGCAGCTAGTTGGGATCAGTTATTTCAGGCTGACTAGAACCCATGTTTCTCAGAATAATCCTCCATCATCACCCGCAGCTGAAACTCTAGCTGCTCTTGATATAGACCCATGGTCAGCACTGGCACTGATATAGGATTCTAGCACCTGAACACTCTCAGTGGCCCGGCCAACATGGGACCCTTTGAACCTGTTCACCCCGCTGATACAGACAGGCAGACAGACTTGATGATCCAATTATTTATATGTGATCTCATTGTACCCTGATATATTTAAACACTCCAGCCATTGAAATCCAATTGTTTATGTGCTGCCTGTCAAAACTGCATTAGGAGACTAATAAGCAGAACAGGAGATATTATAAGTCAGTCTTTTTAGATCATAGCATTGTTCACCGCAAGAAAAGTTCTTTTGTAAAGAATCTTCCTTCCCATTTTACTTGGCAATTTTCATTTGCACGTCAGCTTTGGAGACCAAGTCCTTCTGCTCTCACTTACTTTCACTTTTTCACACACATGCCCGAAGGTTGTAAAAGTCTCTCAGTAAGGAGTCGCGGATGTATAAGCACCAGAACAAATCCAGTCTTGTGATGTGGGGATACAGAATGTTCTAATCCAGAAGTAGCAGTACACCACTGTCTGCAACACATTATGTGTATCATCTATGTCAGTTATCAAACACATTGCATATACTTTAATGCATTCATTTTTAGATAGAGTTGTGCAAAAACATTGCAATGTCCAGGGGTCAAATTCATTCTTTTCCAACTAACACTAACAAAAAAATAAAATAAAATAAAACACGCACTGTTAAGCTTTTATGAAACTTAATTCAGAGAGCCACATGTCAAATACAGGTGACCTTGATCAGATGACAAAGAAACAAAGATCTGCACATGAATCCAGAAAGGACAAGCATGGTTTTTCATCCATGAAATCACTTCTCTTGTCCAGAGCCCTGGAGGAAACATGTGACCTAGCTGGAATTCCCTTCTTATACTGTATATTCCTTCACAGTAAATATATATATATATATATATATATATATATATATATATATACATACACACATTTATTATGGCTAAGCTACCGATATCTTTGAGAAGTGGAAACATAACAAACAGCCAGCGTAACAAACCAATTTAGAATAAACAAATTTGAAATCACACTATTTATCCGCTCTACAGCAGTATTTTTCTGGGTTAGTGGGACATCGGCTAGTCAGCTTATTTGTGAGGATTTTCTCTCACGTTTTTGTCATGCCGACATTCCTGTCCCCCTCAAATAAACAAGAGCCCGTTTGATGACAGTGGACAATTGCTAGCCTACTTCTGCTGCTGGGTCATCGTCTGCTCTACTCAGCTGTGAAGAATGTCCTCATTTTGTGTCCCACCTGCAAACAAACAACAGCTCTCATCACCGTGCGCTCTTCTCTTGCGCTCTCGTGTCCTATATGTTTACATACAAGGCCCGTGTTTGCCTGCATATCCACAAATGCACAGGTCAGTATCAGTTCGTGCGGTAGATACGATGTCACTGAGATCTACGGCTGTCACACAGAGAGTCCCGAGAATTTCACACAGTACTTCGTCTTCACCTATCTTGCTGAATGTCACAGAAACGGAAAAAATTTTCATAAACACAATCAGACTTGATACACACCCGTCATACTAAGTCTGTTTAGGTATTTGGGCCGACACACACCAACACACCAGTCCAGTCACGGGCCAATATTGTGACCTATGATATGATAAGATGATTTCACTGGTGTTTCCTTACAGTAAATGGTGTGACTGATAACATCACCTGTTCCCGTCCATGACAAAGACTTTACTGGATTTATAAATATGTAACAATAAATAATAATCAACAAACATTCATGTTATAAGTGTACAATCCTATAACAGAATAAAATGTATTATAGCCACCAAACAAGCTATTCAGCTAACTTTGTTTTACCTTCAAGATCCTCATGAGATACAGTAATAAAAAACAGCTTGTATACACTACTGGCCTGCCTGCAGTCCAGATTAGCTGTTGATCTATAACCGTCTATTCATGGTCATAAAGGGTCGTAATGGTACCAATCAATTTATTGCAAAAACTGACTTGCTTATGCTAATGTATGATTGTAAAAGTTGTAAAAACGTAGCGGTACAATGTTCTGGTTGCCACAAGAGCAGTGTCCTCTGTCTTTTCTGTGAACATCTCTTTTAAAAAGAATAACTTCTATCTTAGTATTACAACAACTTAGTATTAGTTTACATACTCTATCTTATCATACTCTATGAGTAACTTTGCTTTATTTTAATTCTTCTTCATGTTACAGAGATTCCCTTTACAGATGTCAAAGATGGACAAGATTAGTAATTAGTTCATAAAAGGGACAACACAGACAGGGAGGTTTTGAAAAAAAAAGCGAGAAAAGCCAGATAGAGATGATTTGGACATGTCCAGAGAAGGGACAGTGGAGACGAGAAGATGGAGCTACCAGGCAAGAGACAAGAGGAAGGTCAAAAAGGAGATTGATGGATGAAGTGAGGGAGGGCATCTGATAGGAGTATAGTAGAAGGTGGAAAGAACAGGGCAAGATGGAAAATGTTGATTTGCTGTGGCAAACCCTAAAAAGCTGAAAGAAGAAGATGAATATTTACTTTACGATGTGTAACTTGTATTCTCTTCCTTGACAGGTTATCCCACACGTACATGTTTTATTGTTATGTAATGTAAAAGGCAATGATGGAGCACTGTTTTCATATATATTTATGTGCATATATGTTCTATGAGGGGCAGAGGGGTTAGTCCAGGTCCTGAACTAATATTGAGCAGCTGCTCCGGCAGCCTCTTGTTGGATCTTCATCCTTTCCCACTATGTTGTGCTCAGGTCAATTCAGAACACTTTAATCCTGTCAGTCTGATCTCCATCACGTTCTTCGCCTCCTACACTCAACCTACTGCCCTAGTGCACATCTAGAACTCATTAGACCCTGCTGGGTTTAGACGCCTTGACACACTTGACATACAGGCCTGAGACTACAGCCAGTACAGTCAAGACAAAGGTCTTCAGGCATTAATTTGTTAGGTCTTCATCCCTTAAAGACGGCCAGATCAGAATAGCCAGTCTTAGCGGCCATTTATACTTTGGTTCTTTTCCAAAGGAGTCAAGGAAAATCCTGCATCTGTCGCACTGCTACTGCCAACCAGTGACCTTCCTACTGTGAAGCTAATGTTCGCCATTACCCCACAGAGTGCCCCACATGGTATGGCTCAATTAAATTATCATTGTCTCTTGTCCCTCTTGTCTCATCACTCATCACAGAGCTGACAGGAATCCCCTGTGAATTACTACCAGACCCGCAGTCATGTGTTTTCAGAGTCCCGTGCAATCGCACTACTCCACTCTCCACTATTTTTAAGCTGCCCAGCTGGCACTGCTGCCCCCATCGCCCCCTTCACACCCCTCCACCCCGCCAACCATCACCAGCAGCAGGAGCACCGCCACAGATGCAAGCACCCACCCTAACAGACGCGTGTCAATGTGTCGGGCTGGTTCCACGGTCCCCTGCCTCGACTATGGCCTTGTAGGGTTATATGAACCACAGAACACCATGCCCTCTGGTGTTGACTTCCATTCCTGGAGCCCACTCCTCAAACATATATTTCCCTCGTCCAATATTGCATCCCGCCCTGCCTTGTGCTCACTTCTTCTCCCCACACTCTAAATATACAGTGTGTACACGTGGACACGCAGCAAACACACAGACATAAAAAACACAAAGTTGTGGCTAGGTTTTTGTCAGACATATATAGCCCTTCGTATGCACCTATACTGCCCTTACTGTATATACCCACTGCTTCTCGGCATGCCTCACGTTTCCAGTGTACATTTCACCCACTGACAGGATTAGTAACATTAAGCTCCAAACTCTTGACCTCAGGACTTAATTTCAGGGCTTACATTGTTTTGTTTAGTACGTGTTTTTACTTCTCTGGCTCTGACCTTGACTGCGAGTGCATCCAGCAGTCGCCACGGCCATAATTTGGTATGATTTTTACACACAGGGCAAAGTAAAGATGAAATTAAGAAAAATAGTTGCAAAGCATTAAATCGAATGCGACTGTTCATAGAGGTTAACCAATGAACCCACTTCTGCACCTGCAGGTATATATATACTGTGTATATATATATATATATATATATATATATATATATATATATATATATATATATATATATATACTGAGTGCATACTGGTCTGAATGGACCAGCAATGGTCTATTAAAATTGGGACACTTGGTCCTAAAATTGAAGCACGGGTCTGAGTCAAGGTCATGTATAAAGTCATGTATAAAGCCGAAAACCCTACAAGTTTAACACCCTTTATGACACCATCTAATGGGACAATGCTTTATTGCAGGAAAAATGGCAGAAATATGATCATTATAACATGTGGACAAGGATGGCGGATTACATTGAAAAGGTCAATGGGGCATATCCGGTCCCCGGGGCCTTAGTTTGCCCATGCCTGGCTTAAGGGCACACTTTATTGTGCTTTATAACTTCCACTTAAGACGGTGCTTCTCAATTATTTTCTGTTACGCCCCCCCCTAGCAAGAAGAAAACAATTTACACCCACCCCAACACTCACTCTCCGCCGCAGCTATAAATAATACCATTTGTCTATAAAATAGTTAGAGATACACCTCTGCATAGCATCGTATCCTTGTTAACATAAAGAAAACAAAAATAAAGAGATATAGTTCAACTTACTAGAATGTGCAATTACATTTTATTGTAGTAAAAAAAGCATGATCCCCAGGGTCACACGGGTCCCCCTCAGCATCGCACCGCGGCCCCCTAGGGGGCCCGCCCCACACTTTGAGAAGCACTGACTTAACAGAAGAGAAGCTTTAGAGCAATAATGGTAAAGTAAACAAGTGTGGATAGACCATACTGATACTGATATTGATACTGGGATATGCTACAATGCATGAGCCAATCAGTGTGAAGAACAGAAGAGCACACGGAATACTGTGTTCAATGACTCTAAGGTTAACAAAACTACCAGAGATATTTTTTTTCTCTAAGATATTGATAGTATGATCATGATATGCCATGACATAGCAAAAGTCTTGCAAGATTGGAATAAAGAAATCCACAATCTACCGAGGGAGCAAAAGGAGCTTTGCGAAGAGGTGTGAATTTTATTTTCTAATTTTATTGATGTTTTTATTACTAACTTCAATTCATACCTACTTCACTGGGTTTACTCTCCAAGCAAAGTAAAGTGAAAATGAGAAAACAGCAACAGAGGTCACCATGACTGCTAATAAAAACACACTGTTTATTTTATTGGCAGAGATAAATAACTTTATAAAATACTATGCCGTATTCTTAGAAAGTGACTCGGGCATCAGTTACAGACTATGTCACGCTGTTGGTGTTACTGTAGCTTTAAGACCTGGTAATGACTTAAACTGCTCATCTTTCTGTGTCTGAAGGTAACAAAACCCAAGGAGTCATGTGACTGTTGTCTTTCTCTAACTGGTTCCCAGGCAACAGCTAAAGTTAGTCTGACACATACAGTTTGACCTCTTTTAGAAATGACATTGTTAGCACACTATACGTCTTTAGGCTGTCCAGCGGACGACACAGACAGAATATGAAGGTGGTCTGATGAACTCAGTGGAGAACATTTTAGCGGAAGGACTCTTTTTGTTATTTGTAGTTCTTAATAATATATGTTGCTGTGTGATGGCAATAAAGTTGCTTTTCATAGAAACAGTATTAGTCACCAGGGGAAGTTCCTCTCAGGCAACAGCTGGGCACCAAAACATAAAGTCATCACAACGTAAACAATAAGATAGATACTATGAACACACACAATTGTGTGTAGAAATTTAGATATATGTCTCTATATATGTGTATATATATATATATATATATATATACTGTATATGTGTGTATATATATATATATACATACATACACATACATATATGTACATAAACATATGTATATATTAATAATATAAATAAATATAATATTAATAATATATATACACATATATATATATATATATATATATATATACATTAGGGATGTCCGATATGACATTTACCAATACCGATATGAACCGATATTACCCAAACATTTAATTTCCGATACCGATGTGAACCGATACTGATATGAACCGAAACCGATACCAATATAGGAAGCTAATTTCGCCTGAATTAGTGTGATACCAGATTAAATGCATTCTATTAATAGCTGTGTACAACATAAACACACTACTTCAATATAAGTCATGGAAAAATGACACATTTATTTTCTACCATTTTGTCTGAAACAGTCCTATGATTCTTTGTGCAGCATTTAATGTAAACAAGAAATGTCTAGTGTTGGACAGAATAACTTTCAAAAAACATTGATTAAAATTATAAACCGGGCTCATTCAGCCTCACAACAATAGTCAATATAAATAGGCACAGATAGAAACAGCTGCAGTACAAGAGTAAAAACCCTCTTTAATAAGAGAAAAAAATATTTCAGCATCTTCACAATGTAAACGACTCTTCTCGTTGATGACATGAGAGACGACACCGAACGGCGTTTCACTGGCAAATGTCTGAGAAATACTTATTTCAAATACAATTAGTCCTGACATAGCCCGGCTATAGAAACTCCACACATTTAGTAAAAACAGCGTCTTGAACAGGAGAGAACGGCTGGTTCTCCAGGACGATGAACTTCGTGAAGTTTGTCAGATTTCTTTTGTTCTTCTCTGTTCCATCCCGTACTTAACTCTTTTGCTCCTGTCTGCTATTTACCGTATTAAAACTCCAGACCACGGACATGAACTTGTAGCATCGATCATTGTTGTTGTCCCTTTAAATGACATCATTAATCACGTGCTGGTCAAAGTGTCAGTAGTGCTGACTCAGTACCTATTGAGGAAGTCTAGTCTATTTGAGGAGATCGCGGCTTTGCAGCATCGGATTATGAATATCGGTGGAAAAACCGATACCGATATGATCCGATATTAAAAATTATGCCTGTATCTGCCCGATATTTATCGGTGGGCCGATATATCGGACATCCCTTATACACATACACACTCACGCACGTACATAGATATATCCATGTATCTGTTTCCTAGTTGCAGGAGAAGCAGTCTCCACAACAGCCTTATATATGTACCAATATATCACTTTATATCACCAGAAGATCTAACACAGATTTTGGGCAGTTCGTTTGAACTCGAGTTCAAATTCAGGTCTTCCATGTGTGTTTTTTTTTTTTTTCTTTTTCCATTTCTCAAAGCGGTTGTTTTCCCTCTCAACCCTGCATCTCAGTTCTGAACATAGCGCAGAGCCTCTGTGTTGATCTGCCAGTGAAACATAAACATCAGTGCAGCTGAGAGCGTCTGAATTATTGATAGCCAGCTGATGATAGCGTTCAAATATTTCCTTTGTGTCAAAGAAAAAGAAAACAGGCTGCTGGATAAAAAAAAACAAAACAAAAAAAAAAAGCCGAGCTCATTGAGCTAAGTGCTGTTATTTCTATCGACTAAGGGGATTCCTCTCCTCCGTTCTTTTCTCGTCAGTGGGTAAGCATGTTTCCTGTCAGAAGCAGACGGAAACTGGCTCTCCTCATGGCCATGGAAAAAAGCTCTGAGTGCAGCAATTCAACCAGCAGCTGCTGTAAACGAGAGAGGACTCCTGAGAGTGAATGCTAACAAGATTGAACAAGGCACAAGAACATATGAACACAAGCCAGAGAAACAAAACACGTACAAGACGAATGCACATGTACTTTGTACATTTATAACTTAGAATTATTAAAGCTCTTTAACACATGCTGCAGTTTCTTTTTTTTTTTCCAAAATGGAAAGAATTCTGAAAGGAAACAGATATCAGTCCTCAAACAAAAATGCAACCTGTGACCTTTTAAAAGAACACATTAAACATTCAGCAGTCTACAAAGAAAAGAAATTAAAATGATAACTTACTTGACAAATAACTTATTTATTCACATAAATATCTTTTAAATCATCATTAGCAACATTTAACTACTATCTCTCTACACAAGGGGTCTCACACTCAAATAAGTTAAGGTCCACTGGCCACACTGTCATTTCACCAAAGGGGAGCAAAGGCTATTAATGTTTAATGTAAATGAAAAATAAAAATTTTATAAAGTTTCCCATAAATTCTGTGTAAAACAACATTGCGGATGTGTAAAGAAATTCAAAAACAAATCTGCAGGAAATTAACCTGATGAAGTTTGAGGACCAGGGTTATGAGGGAAAAAAATGTGGAGAGAAAATGAAATATAAAAACTTACCATATATTTATTGGTAAAGTGTTATACTGTAGAGTACAGTAGAGTAATCTGTGAAAATACATTTACTGAGATGGTCTGAAGTCTAGATCACTGCAGAAGGTGAATAGCGCAACAAAGGAGAGTCCATTGATGACCTGCAGCGAAAACTCTTTATAGTGGGCTACACTATCATTAATGGGGGCCACAAAAAAATTAAAAAAAATCATTCCGCGGCCCACAAATGGTCCACGGGCCGCAAGTTTGACCCCTGCTGTACACCATCCACCATCGCCACAAGTCATGTTATGGTGGACAGCATTAAAGTACATTAAATTTACTGTTCCGGGAACTCCACAATGTCAAAGTATAGGTGTTTTCTGTGAAAAACGTCAGCATCTTCAAAACTAGGTTTGCTATAATCAAAGCTAAATGGCCTTTCCAAGTATCCACCGTTATGAAACATTCGGTGAACCGCTCCAGGACTCATTATTCTATCTTAGTTGATCAGCATGTGTACTTAATGGCAATTTCATGGCCTCATTTGTTGCTGCTGAAGATGCACTCAGCTTAATCGAATCTAAGTTATTTTCAGGGAAAATACAGAAGAAGAAAACATCGTAATCTGTGTTCCCTCAGTTCATCAGTTCCTCAGATCCACACTGGTCCGTGTTTGTCTCATTGCTCAAATGTAACCCAAAAGAACCAAGCATATTGTTTTTGCTTCAATGCATCCCAACGGTGACCCAGGAGTGAAAATTTAGAAGTGACTTAGCCATGAGGGGCAAAGTTGAGATGACTGTCTCCCAAACGCCAAAAATTCCCTTGTAAATCTTATACTGTCTTCTCCGGGAAATACGAGGCCAACCATAAATATCACCATTTACCCAGCAACATGAAGGTTGTGACAACACAAGTTGAGTGAGCACCTTCACCACAGATGACCTGCAGGACAGGATCTGTTTATGACTCATCGCAGATATTCAATCAGCAGGACAAAGCGTCTGGTCGTACTCTTCGTCAGGACATCAGACTGATTAAATAAGTCACTTTTTCAACCTTAAAAAACGAATTAGTATAAAAAAAATGGTCAGATCATAGAGTCCAATACGATACAATACAATAATATGGTATTAATTTTTTACCGGTGCTCACAATATCCTTGCAAGTACAATCCAACAACACTCCTTCCATTTTAGATTCTAGAAAATAATTTCTTATACAATAAAAAAAAAGCATCAATTTTTTTACCGTTGCTCAAAATATCCTTGCAAGTGGAAGGGTGGCCTAGTGGATAAGGGACCGGACTGGAGTCCGGAGAGTTCCAAGTTGGAATCCACCAACTGCCAGGTTACGACTGAGGTCCACTGAGTCCCCACTCACTGCCCTTCGCTCAAAATTGACCACTGTCCACTTTGGTGATGGTTCAAATACAGAGGTGACATTTCATTGTGTGCAGTGGTGTGAATCACAATGTCCAAACGACGAGGAGTTTGATTTCCTGTCCTTTACATAGTAAAATCCAACATTATCTCCTTCCATTCTAGATACAGGATAATATTTCACAATACAATAATAAAAAAAGGCATTAATGTTTCACCGTTGCTCAAAATATCCTTGCAAGTATAATCCAACATTATCTCCTCAGATTATAGATAATCATTTTTGGCCAAAAATTGAAATAATTTTAAGGCCATTCATGAGGACATTTGGACTGACAACTGAAGTGCTAAGCAAGTTCCAAAACAAAGCTACTTCACAAAGTGCTGCTGAAGTAGAATTTTTTCAGTTATGCAATCAAAAGAAGTGTTAAAGATATCAGCATTAAATCAGAGGTTCCCAAAATAGGGGGCGTGGCACTATCAATTTAATATCTTGGCTTTTTTTTTTTTTTTTTTTGGCAATGTTGATAAGAGGGCCGGTGTAGCTGCTGGTTTTTGTTCCAACCAACCAAGATCGCAAAGTTTGACCAATCAGCTGTCTGATGACTGAGATCAGTTGATTAAACCTGCCAACTCAGGTGTGCTACTGCTTGATCGGCCCTTTGCAGAACAGTTTGGACATAACCATATTACAATATTCAGGAAGGAAGGAAAAGAAACTCCTTGTCATCGCGAAATTGTGGTACACACCACGAAATGTGAGATCTGCATTTAACCCATCACTAAAAAAAAGCAATGCTTTGGAGCAGCGATGGTGCCCTGCTCAGTGGAGTAGTAACATGGCAAGTGGTCAGTTTTAAACCTGGAACCCTCAGGAACCAAGTCTGGTTCCTAAACCACTAGACCATAGGCTGCATTTAGAAATCTTACATTTAAGTGCGGCACAAGAAAATACCTATTTAGCTTTAATTTCTGCAATAGCAATTCCTCAGCCTGCACTCAGAATAACTCATGATGCCAATCCTTTCCCCACTTTGTTGTTTTTTTTTCTTTGAGTTTTTACTGCAGTTTTGCTACTTTATAGATTTATTACCTCGACGCAGTTAAACTTTTTTTCAACTTCCTTGGAAAAGTATCGGTTTTGTTTGCAACTGAAACAGTTAAGATATTTGTGGTGATACATTTTGTGGAAAATGCTTTTGTTGTTGGGATATTTTTTTCAGAGAAATGGTAGTTTTACGGTAGGAACAGTCAGATTGCAGGCTTTTGTAATAGTTAAGGTAAGGATCCATGGTAGATTGTGTTTATGTGTGGCGCTAAAGAAAAACTACAAGAGCAGCCAGATTAGCACTCATTTGTGTTTTTTTCCATATCTTCTGAGGGCGGTTGTAAGTGTAGGAACTTTTGTGGAATGAAGTCCATTTGAGGTCAGGCGATCTACACCTCCCTCTTCACCACAGAGGGTGAACTGAGAACACTGGCCCAGAAATACAATGCAGAGAGCATCAAGGGTTTCTGCGTAAATCTTTTTAGCTGAAGATGAAACGTTGACTCAGGGCTCCGTAACTGCTGGTTTTCCCATTTACTTTCTTGGAAAGTCTCATTTTCATACAGCTATCGTACAGTAGAGTAAAACAGAATAGAGTTTTTCTCATATGAGATTTGTTAAGATTAGTTTAAAACTATTATTGCAGCACGTAAACCGAGATTTAACAAAGTGTGCGTGTCTATGTTATAGAAAAGGAAACATATGACGTTCACTTAGTGCAGCATATCAAAAAATATATTTGATGTATTAAAGCAAGGGTCTCAAACTTGCGGCCCGTGGGCCATTTGCGGCCCGTTGAACAATATTTTTACCTTGATGGGAAAGTTGAATTTATAATATTTTATAAATTTGTTCTCCACTTTATATGGTAAATCTGATAGTTCTCAACCCCCTGATCCACAGTCTCCTTCTGTTTTTTTATAATTTTTTTTCTTTTGTATTGAACACTGAAAGCTGATGCGGACCTTCCTTGAAATGATATTGTAGGTGGTGGCCCTCAACTTTGAGTTTGAGGCCCCTTTATTAAAGGGACAGTGAAGCAATGCCAACTTCAAAACATTACATCATTCACTTTCTCCCATAACTCATGGAAGTTTCACCCATATTTTATTTTTATTGATCAGGTTATTGATAACACCATTACGATTATATTAGAAGAAAAAAACAATAACAAGACAATAAGACAATTTTTAAAAATATAAAAAAATATAATGTATCAGGTTCATTGAGAGAGTCATAAAATGAAAAAAAAGGCAAAACTTGCAAAAAATATTGCATCTTCAATTATCTTTTTTTTTTATTTTGAGGCACGTAGGGTTAAGATACTAGGGCTCTATATGTTTAAATATAATGCAAAATTACACAATGGTAAAATAAATTATGTTCATATGATGAGTTAAAATATTTTTTTGAATTTAATTTGACCAGAGCTGTTCATTGAAGTCGGTTTGTTTTTTCGAAAGAAATTGCAAAATCCAGTGTCGCTATGCAGACCTGCTACCCGTGGCTCCGGTATGAAAACACAACTGTAAAAACACACGCACACTAACAGACACATAAGCAGACGCGAGTATAGAGAGCGAGACAGACAGACAGACAGACAGTCAGATACATTTCCAAAGACAGGGCCATGACTCATCCTCTATTCCGGTCCCATATCTGACCCAGCCGGGTCATATAAACAAGACAAGAAAGCTGAAATCCTAAATATGGAGGTTGCACATGCAGGCAGAAACTACAGTTACTGTAGGGACAGGCAGACTGCTGCAGCAGCAGCCAGTGGAGTTGGTCTACAGGGAATAAAAACACACACCGCACTTCGGTGACGGGCACGGCTCCTCTACCCTGCTGTCTGTCAGGAATGTAGATTGGAGGGTTGGGTGGGCAAATGTGCCTGGAGCACAACTCCACCTCTCTGAGACATTTGCATCTGTTCGGCCTGTAGGGGCATGTGCTGCGTTGCATACGTGTGTGACTATAGAGTGAGCTCAGCAGTGACCGTGTCATTGTGTGACTATGAGTAAGAAAGCGTGGGCTGAAGTCTGCCTTTGTGCATGAGTGTTGTTTCCCTGAGCGTGTGTGTGTGTGTGTGTGTGTGTGTGTGTGTGTCGTACCTCAGCTGTCCCAATGGCCTAGAGCCAGGAGACACACATAGTTCTGATGTGTGACTCTACTCTGTGACCTACCACTGTAGGAGCGTGTATGTGTGCACGGCTGAGAGAAGAGATTATATTGTCAGTAAGAATACAGTTAAGGACCGTTGAGGAAGAGGATCGAGATGAAGCGTCAGTTGGAGGTAGAGTCGAACTGAAATTCTTTCGCAGTGACATGGGAAACACAGTCCACGTGACGCGATCAACTTTACGAGCGCATGCTCGGGAAAAAAAAAACAAACAAATCCTATAACCCAGTTTCTAGCTCCAGGGCAACATTGTCAGTTTGAAGAGACACAGAGGCTGAAAATGTAACTTCACAAACCAAAATGCCATTCACCCGCTCTTTAATAAACCAAAGCAGGGGTTCAAAACCCCGGTCTAGGGACCAGTACTGGTATTTTCATCCAGAAAGATTCCATATCATATCCCTTTACAGTTTTCATTTAAAGATAAACTGTGAGTGTTTCAAAATAAAAGGTTATCCAGACACCAACACTAACAAAATACAGATGATTAAGGCATAGGCGTAGCCACGGGTGGGCCTGGGCCCGCCCACTTGTCAGTCAAGCCTGCCTCATCCAATTAGAGGACTCACCATGTCATAACGAGGGATGATGTTCGTTATCAAACTTAGGCTATAATACTTTGGAGTTGGGCCCCGCTGAAATTTTTCGGGGCCCACCCATTTTATGGGTTCTGGCTACGCCCCTGGATTAAGGATGGCCGATAATATTGGTCCACCGATACTTTTGGCCCAATATTAGCAAAATTCTTAATATCGGAGCCAATTGTATCGGATTTTCCACTGATATTTAAAAAACTGATGCTGCGAAGCTGCGACTAAATATATATTTTATCTGTGTATTTTTATTTGCCTTTTGTTGTGAGGGCTGAATAAGCCCAGTTTGTTGATGATTGTTTTTGGCAAGTTATTCTGTCCAACACTAGACAATATTTGTTTACCGAAACAGGCTGACCAATACTTTCACAAAAGTTTGGCGACCCACAAACTAAAGGACAATTTTCTGTCATTTCATATTTCAATGTATTTTAAAAACATATATAACAGATGAAAAAGAACATGGACAAAAATTGGAAATAATTCAGATTAGAATTTCTGTCATTAATAAAATGAATAGATTCATGGCAAAGACTAAATCTACTGCTGAATGTGCTGCTAAACTGAAACTGGTTAAGGAAACTAAAGGGAAAACTCACCCAGGCCAGACAGACAGACAGAGATGTCCAGTGCTATACAACATGGGACAGAAGTCAACAAGCTGACAAAGACAAATAGGACGTATACATGTCTACTGCACCAGGTGAGACCAGTCAAGCTAAAGACACTGACAAGAGCACAGGACACAGGTGAGTGTAATCTTCTTCTGATCAGGATTGGTTAATTTATGTCTACCTTAAAGTTACTTGGTGAATAAACAGGTTGCATGTCCGTAAACGTCAAAATACACACAAATATATATATATATATATATATATATATATGCACTTTAAACAAATAAAGTTGAAGTTGAAGTTGAACAGTAGCATGGCAACAGTCACAATCACATGTCCTGCTGTGATCCTACATGGGATTAAACAATAGGAGGAGCAGGAAGTGGGAGGGAAGGGGGTGAGAGGAGGAGTTTGAAGAAGAAAAAGCAGAGAATACCAAGGGACAAAAAGTAATGGGAGACGCGTGTGGTTCAGAATTCACACAGAAGTCAGTGTGTCAAAGTGAATCCGGGGACAAAATAGCTTTAGACCATCTGGCCAGAAGGCGACTGGGTCGCTAACCTAATGGGATTGATCTAATCTACTTTTACGGTGTACGAAAGAAGGGGGCAGTGGAGAGAGAGGGAGACAAAAACGCAATGATAGTCGATTAATGGTGAAGTGTCAGAGGTGTATGAACGATTTGAAATGATGGATAGTTAGGTTAAGACTGGCACCCAAACAGGGACATGAACTGTGGACCTTCAAATTAAAAGTCTGATCACTCCACAGTGAGCTATTCAGGTAGAAATTTTTAAAAAAGCAGGGATTCCTTGATCGGGAATCAAACATGGCCACTAGGCCTCCAGCAGGGCCTTCACGGTGGCCCTGAGGCCATGTCTCTGTCATTGGTGTGAAACTCCTGGTTTCACCTCCTGGGAAAGTTTGAATCCCTGTTAGGGTAGTTGCCCACCAGGGGGCTCGCCACCCCCAGTAAGGCACAGTGCGGTGCGATGTGATTTGGGTGGCAGTCGTGGAGACTATGACCACCACGACTTGGTAATGGATAAGGTTGAAGAATGGATGGATACAACAGAGAGAGGCAGGTTTGGAGAAAAAGCTAGAGAAGCCAGATGGTTTGGACATGCGGAGGGACAGTGGAAACATTGGCATATTAATTATCCTAGCAAGGAGGAGACAAAGAGGAGATTGATGGATGCAGTGGGGAAGGACATGGAGGTAGTTGGAGGTAGAGTTGAGGAAACGGATGACACAGTGAGATGGAAATTGTTGACTCGCTGTGGCAACCCCTGAAAAAGGGACAAGCAGAAAAGATAGGAAGAACAAAATGATGGATGGATGGATGGATGGACCTCTTCCTAAATATGTGAGGTGTTTTTTTAGAACACAGCAAATGACCATACAATGTCGGTTAAACGAATATCAATAAGTCCTGTTGTTTTATCTCACTTCTCTACAGTCAGGTAAACTGACAAAAAAACATTAGCATATTCCAACTAGGGGGCGCCCTAAACAAACATAGTCCATTGTTCATCCCAGAATGAGTTTTTGCAACCCCCACAGGCTGCCAATGGAAGTGCATAATCGTACATAATTGTATTCTAACAAAAAATGTTACAGGACTTTTTGGATTTTGTGCTTTTGCCGACATTGACGATCCAAATGAACTGTACATGGGACTAGAGAGACATTAAACCGAACAGAGAAGATATCAGGTCCAAAATTTGTATCAGTACTAATCACTTTTTGTGCCTTTTGATTAACAAAAAACAAATAGTTCCAGATGATCCACTGTCTCCTTTGTGTTTGGTTTTTTTTTTTTTTTTTTACGCCGAGGAGTCGCAAAAACCTGTAATTATAAAAACACACACCAGTGACCTCCACCCATGTTTGCAGTGTGACGTTCCCTAAACTTCAAACAGCAGTCAGTCTCTCGGCACCTGTGTCAGATTCCAGTTTGCATTTCCAACTGCCTTTTCTCTGCCTCTTGTTCTCTCGCTTGTCTTCTTCACAGCCGATGTGGTGGAACCGGTTGCTCCCGTCTCCGTCGCGTAGAAACTTGATTTTATCTTCCCTCAGGACAAACGCCTGCAAGTGTAAACAGCCATGAATCACCCGTGTCGCAGGAGATGATGATCGGGATGGCGTCAGTATTACCAGGGAGTCATGTTCTTATCCCACTCGTTTCCTCACCTCAGATTTTGCAGAGCAGCTGCTCTGTTACTCAAACAGATTGGATGCTTAAGGCATAAATGACAGGGTGAATTCTGATGTTATTAGCGCTGTCTTTAAGTGTTTTGGTACATTTGTTTGTGCTGATATATTTTTCCTCTTCAACTTCAGCCAAAATATTATATTTGTTTAATTGAGTTTGGTTTTTTAGTTGTATTTTTCTTTTAGATATTAGAGATTAGAACCCAGTACCAAACTGATTCCTCTAAAGGCCAATGATGAGATTGATGGATGCAGGGAGCGAGGACATGAAAGTAGTTGGACTCAGAGTTGAGGATACAGAGGACAGGGTGAGATGGACATTTTTGACTGGCAGTGGCAACCCCTGAAAAAAAGGGCCAAGCTGAAAGGAAAAGTAGGAAAACCAAACTAAATCCTCTTTATTCTGGAAGAAATTAGAAATTTAATTTCAAAACTTTAAAATTATAATACAGTTTATAAGAGTCAGTGTTGGGACTAACGCGTAACGAAACTACTTTTCTCGGTAACTCGTAACGCGACGCGTTACTTTTCCCATTCAGTAACGCCGTGGTGTAAAGGAGCTGGTTACTCGTTACTAACGGTGGTCCAAAAGGGCGGAGCCTGTCTGCTGCCTGTCAGTGTGTGTGTGTGTGCTAACTCTCACAGTCATGAGTGAAAGACGGCCGTGCATACTAACTGAACCCATGCATTGAAAAGGTGCAATGATTGGTTGACATAGGTTAACATTTCAAGCTAAGCCAATCAGAAGAGACCTGGGCGGGTCTTCTTTCCTTATAGGGAAAAACGTCTAAACTTTTATTTTGTTTTTATCATACCAGTACTTTTCCTCATAGTTGCTACAGAAGACAACACTAAACTTTTTTAATGTGTTTTTAAAGTAAAGTAACTAGTTATTAGTAACTTTTACAATTGAGTAACTTGTAACATAACCAGTTACTTTTTTCAGAGCAGTAACAAGTAAAGTGATGAGGTAGTGTTTTAAAGTAACTTGCCCAACTTTGGTTGACTTGTTCTTCAGCTAGTCCAACGGTGTCAAACTCAGTGTCACAGCAAGCTAATTTTATTATTATTCATTGAGAAAAACAGTTAAATTAAATTAATTTAATTATTAAATAAATTAATTTAATACGTATGTTTTCCCTGTTCTACAGATATTAAATATCAAATATATATTAGATATAGAATAAATAATAGAAATAAATCACACATCAGTAGTATTTGCTTATTCTGTCTCTTTATCTGTTGTCTTTCAATATTTCTTTTTTTAATCTAGACCTTTATTACATACATATATAACAAGAAATATGCTGTATGAGTTATAACAGAGAGCATACTAATACTAATACTACAAATTCCGCTAGTACATAAGGGCTACATATAGGGGGCGCCACTGTAGTACAAATTTTATATGATTACGAGAGCCAAATATAAGTAACTCTGCAGACGGCCCCCGGTCCTGAGTTTGACACCCGAGAGCTAGTCCTTAACTAGTGTTTTGCACTGGCCCTACTGAGCTCCTGAACTTGGTCAATGACTTCTTTGCAAGTTACCTAACGACACAGATGTCCCTTGTCTCAGCAGGGTGGACACAGCTGCAACTACAGACCTGTAATCTAAGTGAGCCGACAGACAAAGCTACTTAAGGCCCTGCTGTCCCCTAAGTTCTCACCATGGTCAAAAACTCCATGACGTTTTCTGGGTAAGATCACCTTAGCTCCTCCTGCTGTTTTTTTTATTTTTAGTCCTTGATGCTGTGTTTCCACATATTATTCCAGCATTTGGACTATCTGTTACCATAGCACCGTCCTAACCCTCGTGACTTCCATGACTTGGGCTCACCACCAAAGGAAGGCTCACAGTCTGGTGTGATTTGGTTGGCAGTCGCGGCCCTGCAGCCTGAGCAGATGAAGATGAATAATTGAACGAATTTCTTTTACCCTGTCATTGTTTTGGATAGAGGTTTTAGATATTAATTCATTCATTTTCACCTGCTTTTCTGTTACTGGGCTGCAGGGGCAGCGGTATTTAATTATTCAGCAATAGGAAAGGAAAGAAGAAAAGCTTTTTGTCATTGTGATTCACATCACTGCACAAAATCAAATGTGGCCCATTGCCATAGTGAACAGTGGGTAGCGTTGAGCACCCAAGTAGCAGTGAGTGGAAGTGGTGCCATGCTCAAAGGCATCTCAGTGGTAACCTGGCAGATGATGGATTCGAACTTGGAACCCCTTTGGATCCAAGTCCAGTTCCTTAAGCTTTTATAGGGCAAAAGACTGTTTTTGGTAATATCTGCACCCTTTACAAACGGCCCCCTTCCTCTACCTCAGCAAGGTCAAGAACCATGTGGTCCTCACTCAGCCATTCACAGGAGATCCCCCAACATCACAGATCACATGACTGTGTCATTCAACCAATCAGCAGGTGCCTGGAGTGTACCTGCTGATTGGTTGAAGGAGTCTGTATAGGCACTTTTGTTCTAAAACTGATGTTCTAATGTGAAACATATATGTTCCTTTCATCTTATAGGCGTTTCTATTGTAAATTTTACATATACATAATTTTTTACCACCAAAGGGCGAGGAACCAAATATGGTTACTTTGTTTCCTTTGATTTTCTCCAAGACAATGGAATATTTTGAAAATATTGAAAACATAAATAATCTTAGGTTATGTCCGCCAACAACACTCCAAAGTTGTTTTTTTGAATTTCATTGTATTTCAATCAATAAAGGGTTAACCACCAGGCCACCACTGCTGCCGACAGATTACGTTTGGTTTTTAAAAAATTATTATTACCATGGATCTAATCGACGTGAGACCATGTGGCCCAGATAACCTGTTGCTGATGTAGTTCGGTTTTATTCATGATGCTCATGGTGACAACATGACAACATGGCCGTGTCAGTTATCGCGCCCTGACGTGAAGTCGTGTCACAGGGATGTGACTCGGTGATGACGTTCACAAAATCTGTTGAGACACCGAGGCAGCGACCGAGGCAGGAGCTTTCTTAGAAATACTTCTGTCTCTGCCAATACCTTACACCCAGGTTTCATGTCACAACAACAGCATCGATTACGAGGTTTTCAAGTAACTGGTTTAATCAGCAGCTGTTTACCAGAAGGAGACAAAAAACAATTCAGAGAATTGTGCTGAACAATACCACTCCAGTTACTTACTTTACCATTCTGCGGTCTCCAATTTCCAATTTAGATTAAAAACAAACGAGAAATTAAATTGGAAGTAAACCACACATCAGTGGCATTCGTTTTGTTTTCTTATTGTCTCTTTATTTGTAGTCTTATGAGAAACGTGTCATGACGATCCTGCTATTAACTAGGTGCATGTACTTGTGTGGCAACTTTAGTACAAATTTTATATGATCTTGTTCTGGTCTCTGATTGGTCAAAGATTCCAGACCTGGTTTGTGATTGTTCTATTCTATTTTTTATTTGTCATGTGATTTGTCAACCACTATATGTGTCGCCTGTGATTGGCCAAAGGTCATTGATTTGGCCTGTGATTGGTCAAGGACTATGCAGCTTGGTAGTGATTGGCCAAAGGTCATCAATTTGCACTGTGATTGGTCAAAGACGTAGGATCTGGCCTCCAATTGGCTAAAGATTCCAGACCTTCCGTGTGATTGGCCAAGAATCACTGATTTGATCAGTGATAGGTCAAAACTAAGAATCTTCTCTGTTATTGGTCAAAATCATTAATAAAGCTGGTCTGTGATTGGTCAGGGATTTCCCTGTGGGACACTTTTGGACCACAAGCCTGAGTTTGAGACATATTATATACAGCACTTGTGTGGTAGGTCAAGGCAGGCATTATTTTTCAACCGAGGATTAAGAGACAAATGGAACCGTAGGATTTTTTTTAGTTAATAATCATTTTTATTTTCTTTAGAAAAAGAAACTATTACAACTTCATTTTTGGTTACTGTACAGTTTCTCTTTTCATCGTCACTCAGTCTGATAAACAGGTCTTTTCATTTCATGCACCCTCCCACTTATGCTCACCACTAGAACAACAGGACAACAGTATTTTCTCTTTTAAATTCACTTGCATTTCTGATATTCTGGAGTGAAAAGCAATAAAAATCACTTCTATAAAAAAAAAAAGAAAAATACAACAAACGGAGACAGAGTGGAAATCCCTGACTTTCACTGAGGAAACAAGGGGAGAGGCAGGAACACCTGGGAGCCGAGTGGTCCGTAATAACATGCACCTTATGTGTCTGTGGATTTATGACAGCACCATAATTTAATATATCTTGATGTAGGAGTTTAAGAAGTTCATGAAAATAAACCGAGGGTGAATGAAGCGATTGGAGGGGGAGGGGAGAGATAATCTAGGTCAGATTGTGCAGCATGCAGACCCCGTTTGCAGACACACTCAGATTCCCACTCTTGTTGGGCCGAACGTGGACTGGAAGTGTAACACAGCTGATATAAGATTAAGGGATGTATCAAGTTTGTCTCCCTGAGTAACATTTCTTTCTGCAGTACCATTAAACCCTACATTATCACTGGCCCATCTGTCGACTCTCAGACCGCTCTCCAGAGGAAAAAAAAAAAGAAACACACAACGACGCCTCGGCTCATATTAAACATACTTCTCGTCATTTTTACTTCTTGATTCTCGCGCCGTTGTTTTGCGCCGTTCTCTCATCTGAGATTAGATTCACAGCAAACAAACAAAGGGGCGACACACTCTTTCCAAAGGCTGCTTCCTGGCCGCCTGCCCTTTCGTGTGCAATGACTTTCAGCTTGGACTGCTTCACACTGCAGTCGCACGCAAACCAGTGTGTGTGTGTGTGTGTGTGTGTGTGTGTGTCAGTCAAGTACTGGGCGTTGCGGTGACACCTGTGTGACAGGGTTCCAGTTGGACCTGCTGCCCCCTCTGCCCCCACCCCTCTTTCCACTGGAGGAACAGGGAAAAGGATGGGGCTGTAAATAGGTTGCCCTCTCCATGGCTCCCAGCACCACAAAGCTAAAGCACTTAAAACTAAAACCAGCTGACATTTAAGCACCAGACATCAGAAAAGGTAGATCGGATTTAGTCGGTAAAAAGGTTTAGTCAGAAACGGCTGACTTATTGCTGAATTTCTTTTCTTGTAATTGTTACAAACAATAACACAAGTCCAAAATGATACAAAAGCATTTAGTTTAGATGAGTAAGGGAACTTGTCAAGGCCAAAATATAAAAACATAGTTGTTTTTACCTTCAGGTAAATCGTAATTGTCGAAACTTATCTTTGTTTACTGAGAATTGTTCCCCAAGCCCTTTTAAAGAGTCGCCTATAGAAAGAATTGGCCCATAAAGGGTGGAGCGGGTAAGTGAATTAGGAGTGTGTAGTGAGGCAGGTGGATAGTGATCAGTGTGCTGGAGTGAGTTCTGCTACAAAATACCACGCTTGCATGAAAAAACACGCAGGTTAAAAACATTTTTTTTTTTGCTCACGTACAGAAGTCGTTTTTATCACACAAAGAGTTTCCAAAAAGCATTTTCTAAAATCAAACCTTACTGTTGGGCTGCAAAGACAGAAACTTTGGAGCCTCTCTAAAAACATCAGTATAAAAATTTTTTTTTTTTTTGAGTGTTTCATTGATTCTTTCCTCTTCTGCTTTAGCTATTAATAAAATTCAGGAACTGGGGTGTCGACACCGCTCAGTAGGAAACAAATAAAAAGACAATCAAACAAGTTCAAACCTAGGTAATGTTTCTCCGACACCCCAACCTCTCCTCACAAGTGCAGATGAGGGGGGACAGGAGAAAAGGAGACGTTTTCTATCCCCACCCTCTCTAGGAAACCAGCTTGGGCAGGACTGTGCGAAGAGGTATGGCTTCTCCCGAGTCTCCGATCATGTTGCTCCTCAGTTTGTTGTTGGCAGCTGCGGTGCCTAATCCTGCCCCACCTTTGGCCATGATTGATGGAAAGGAGGTGCTGTGGTGCTCGGGGAGTCGCTTTACCACGGATCCCGGACTTTTCTCTGTTCCGGGCATGGGCTTTGGCAGCCTGCGATAAAGCCACGGGTGCCTGAGGGCCTGGCTGGGGGTGAGACGAGATGAAGGGTCCCAGTCCAAACACTTCTTTAAGAAGTCAGTAAAGGTGGGGTCCTCGCAGCCCTTCAGAGCAGCACTCCATTCCTTGCTGCCGGGAGGGCCTCTCATCTTGCCGCGGCGGGACCGAGAACCCGTCAGCACTGTGGCCCCCGTCGGCAGGGTGCTGGTGCCGCAGTAGCGGGGGTGACCCTTTGAGTTGATGAAGTTCTTTGCCCTCTTTGCCTGCTCCAAAACCTTTTGGGGAGGCATTCCCAGGAGCTCCATGACACAGGCCAGCTGGTCACCTTCGTCCTCTCCGGGAAACAGAGGGTAGCCGGTGAGCAGCTCCACCAGGATGCAGCCGAAGCTCCACATGTCGATTGGAAGGCCATAGCGTGAGCCAAGAATCACCTCTGGAGCTCGATAGAAACGAGACTGAATGTAAGTGTATACACGCTGGTGTTCAAAACAGCTGGAGCCAAAGTCGATGACCTGATGGGGGGAAAAAAAAAGGCAAGAGTTGTATAAGTGCACGTCACCTTTGGAAATCGAGATGATGTTTCGAACGGTCGCCTTCTCACCTTGATTCCGCTACGTCCCTGCTGTTTCAGCAGAATGTTCTCTGGCTTGAGGTCACAGTGGATGATGCGGTGTCGGCTCAGGGCCTCCAGGCACTGCAGGATTGAGTGTGCAAACTTTCTGACCAGGGCCAGGCTGAAGCCCTGGAACTTGTTGCGCTTGATGAGCTCATATAGGTTCATGCTCAGCAACTCAAAAGTCATACAGATGTGATTGCGAAAGGTGAAGTTTTCGAGCATGTGCACGACGTTCATGGTGCCGTTTCGATCCTGCTTGCGCAAATGCTCCAGGATGCGTATCTCCTCCTGCGCTTGTCGATGAAAGCGCTTCTCGTTGCGCACCATCTTCAAGGCCAGGTGCTGTTGCAGCTTGTGGTCATAGACTTTGGCGACCTGGCCAAAGCTTCCTTTGCCAATGATCTAAAAAGAACCAAGAAGAAGATCAGTATTTCATTTAGAAGGAAACCTGATGGTATGACACAAGAACATACGGCGCATCTATGGCACCTTCAGGAATTCGTAGCGGTAGGCCAGGTGGTCGTGTGGGACGTGAATGTAACCGCCCTGTTCATCGTCGTAGCCACAGTTGTTGTTGCCACCAGCAACGGCGGGTCTTTTCTTCGCATTGGGTCCCACAAAGTAGATATCTTGGTACGAGTGAATCTCTGTCTGCTCCAAGGTGGTCAGCTGAGATCGGTACAGCCTTAGAGCCTGGTCAGGGGTGAGTGGACCACACATCTTCCCACTGTTGCCCCCAACTCCTTGCGTGCCAGAGGATTCTGTTGACCCCTTGCTGGATTCAGTGCTGTCATCGACATAGAATTTTACGTTTTATTAACAAACTCATACATCCCGCAGCCCCCAACATTTCATCATCACGGGAGTCACCTCACCTATCAACACTGTGCTCCTTGGACAGGCTGGGAACCAGGGCGGGTGGTTTACTGGGTGGCTGACTGGTGGTCCCACTGTTGTGTGTGGTGGCTGTGGTTATGGCATTGATCTTGCGGTTGTTGGTCGAGTCTTCATACAGGTACTTGACCTTCAGTTGTCCACCTCGCACAGATACTTGATCCCTCAGCACCGTCTTGTTACTCACCACCTACAGGAGATAAAGGAAGAAAAATTTCATTGCTGATCTTTTCAATTTGGGTTTCAAGAGGGTACCCTGTAGGGATGCACCAATTGCAAAGTTCTTGGCCAATACCAATTCTCGGTATTAATGGTCTGACCTGTCAAAACCGTTTTTTTTCCGATACCGATTTTCTATCTAGGATATAATTAGAATCATAATAGACACCATATTTGGGTTGAGATTTTTACTTTGAACACACAACACAGTGAAGAGGAATTTGATGTAGCTCAAATTCATCATTCAGCCACTGAGCTGTCAGGCTCAACACTGACATTAGGCTAAGTCCAAATGTACATCGTAAAACTGTCGAGTCGAGCAGTTTGTGTTAATGCTTGAAACGCTTTCAAACAACTCCGGCAGCGCTGCATCAGAAAAGAAGCGCCTACTTGGCCATTTGTACCACGCTAAACAGCTGGTCGTCCAGTGCCATGAACGCCATTATTTTTCTAGTGGTGGCTTTGGACTTCTTAGTGCTCATGTCCAACAAATGATCCACTTCAGAGGGTGGTTGCGGTGGCAGAGACTGCGGTGCATTCCTCCTCTTAGCAGCCATAGCCTCGTTATATTTGCTTAAAAGAACACAGTTCTTCTATTCTAAGTTCATTTGGATTTGCAACCATAACAAACTGTGTGTTTTGGCTCGTCCTGGCACCTAGTTAAAATAAAGTCAGATGAGTGCACTGAGCTGCCGTCACTGTGTGTCATATCGTGCTAAAACCCGAAATTTACAACAGTGAACAGCTGGTCACCGATTGGACCGGTTGGATATAAAAATCTGCCGTTTTTAATCAGTGGGCGATTAACCAATGCATCTTAAGTACATTGCTAAGTACTATTAAGACCCGTGTTCCAATGCGGTGTTTTTAGCACGGTTTCACAAACCACAACCAACCAAGAATTGATGACTTTACAACTAAATATTCATACGGAGCATAATAAAAGCCCTTATAGGTGGACTTCCTCGGATGTTCCTCCAGTGCGGGGTTACCTGGTGTGGTATAATAACATGCCCCCCACCAAGGCTGCGTCTCTGAATGATTCATAGCGTCAACAAATTTGTGCTGAGCCTAGCGGGATAATCGACTTTCCAATTCATCAACAGCAGCATTGAACAACAAGGCAAAAATCTGATCCTCTCTTTGTACAAATACGTGAAGAGGAGTTTCAGACTGTGAGTGTGCCCACCGACTGTAAAGCAGCTCCAGACGTTTATACAACAAGAATGGACAAGAAAAGCCACGGGCAAAACAGAAACTACCAGTACCATCAGTTTCTGAACAATTTGAAATGGTATTAAATCATTATTTAACGGTCTGCTGGAGTTTTTACTCTTTATCTATGTTTAACTTGTACATCTTAATTTATTATTCTGTGAAAATTTCACAAGGAGAATCTACAAAACACTGACATTTGCAATTTATTTCTTAAAAACCATGAGGTTAAACCCTTGATTAACAAACCCAACAAACAAATAAGTATGAGAGCCACTCTGAGCTATGCATTCTGCCTAGAGGGCGGGACATGTAAACAGAAATCCAATTAGAGACCTGATGTGTCTGGTTGTAAAATAAACAACACAACAAACGCAACATCAGCTTGACCTAAAATCAAAATAAAATAGTTCATTAGGTCTAGGATGAATTCACTGTTCAATCAAAGGCCCAGACTGAAGGAAAAAAAAATTACTACTTGTTTACTTCAAGAACTGTAGTACTGCATCAATAAAGCAAGGTTAAAAACTCTGAAATGAACAAACGCTGATTGACTCTCTGAAAGGTTACACGTTTGTTAAATTTTCTTTGTATTTCAGCACACCCAGGAATCCATCCTTCCTGACTGGCCGTCTCACTCCTTCTCTTTCTCTGTCATCAGCGGAAAGAAGCCTCCACAAGATTATGGAGCACAAGGGAAAACACAGTCATTAAAGTGTAATTATACCCTTAAACTGTGGAGGCAGTGTGGCTGTTAATAAGACATGACATAAACTCAGCACTGCCTTCCCATTACCAGTCAGGCATAGAAGGCTCTCCCTGGTCCAGTTCAGACCTTTAATTACAATTCGCCCTGAGTGATTTGATTTACCCGCTGAGTCTAGAACGACCTTTCACACCTGCCTCGGCCCAGGTCGCACATTTGGACGCACGCCAGCACCGTTTGTGTCCATCCGGACAAAATTAGGTTTTTAACTGCAAATAACACTGCCCATGTGTTTTATGGATCTACCACAAAGAGAGAAACAGTACATGACTCACACATTGGTGCTGGGCCGCAGCGTGAGAATGTTTCCTTTCTGGCTATTACCCCATCTGGCTATTGCTTACACTTGATCCATACCCATATCAACATAAGAACTTAACAATAGAATGGCTAGGATTCCATCAACAATAATGCCACTATATTTGATTAGGAAATATTTTCTCAGTGAAGACAACAACAATAAACTCAAAATGACGCATAGTCATTGATTCAAGATACTAACCTTACATACCGGTCTGGTAGCAGATAATTATAGGCTATGTGCACTTGAGAAATCCTTGTCGTGCCCATGCACAGATAATTCGGGTAGGAAGATTTTATAGGTAGGAAAATATTTCAGAACACCGGAAATTTCATTTTATCAAGGGGTATTTATCTGCCACAACTTAATGACTGATCTGGGAAAATATCTGTCTCTTATACAAAATTACATTTGATACATACAAATATCAATAAAAGAACTGAACAATAGAATGGCTTGGATTCCATCGTCAATAATGCAACTATATTTGATAAGGAAATATTTTCTCAGTGAAGACAACAACAATAAACTCAAAATGACGCAGAGTCATTGATTCAAGATACTAACCTTACATACCGGTCTGGTAGCAGATAATTATAGGCTATGTGCACTTGAGAAATCCTTGTTGTGCCCATGCACAGTTAATTCGGGTAGCATGATTTTATAGGTAGGAAAATATTTCAGAACACTGCAAATTTCATTTTATTAAGAGGTATTTATCTGCCACAACTTAACGACTGGTCAGTGAAAATAGTACGAGACATTTAGCCAGTCCGTGGAGCAAAAAAAGGTTGGGGAACCAGGTTCTAAATGGTTAAAAAGTGAACCTGGAGCAGGGTCACAGGATGTCAGCTGAGGTCTCCGGTCCATTTTTGGAACGTGTCACCAAACCACAGAAGTGTTTGGTTTGTGTGATCGGATGTGAGAATGGGCGCAAAGTGTTTCTGAGCTTAGCACTGTCTGGATGAGATGGGATCAGCCTGGGCGGATGTCAAAAGGGAGACGGCTCCCCCTGTCAGAGGAATGACAGAGTGACCCAAATGTTTGCTCCTAATATTTGCCCGCTGCCCTGTGGAGCTCCTCACTACAAACTTGTAAACACAGCAGGTCTGTGGCTTAACCCGTGTCATCTGATAAAGACGATACAAGGAGAACCAAGCATACATTAAAAGGAGGTGTTGACATGTGTTGCGGTAGAACTCGGCTCAGCGTGTTTATGTTTAAGCGTTCGTCTTAAAATAGGGTTTGGAATGCTGGACGGGTTTCCATACATGTAACTGTACGGAGCGCACTTATCACAACGAGCCGTTTGTTGACCCAGAGTTCCGAGCAGCTGTCGTTGAAGTCTGTGCTTCAAATACAGACGGTCAGAGAATGAGCCTCTTCACGGAGAAGACACCAATATAAACGCTGACATTCGGGGGGAAAAAAAAATATTTTGTTGAGTGCTGGAATTGGGGCGTTCATTCAGAAGTCAGACCTGTCTTGTTGGAGTCACTAGTCACACAGAGTGTATCTTCTTTAACAAAGGATAAACTGAGGGTTTACAGTCGCCTGGGTGCAAATCTGCACCGTGCAACAGATGGAGGGGAGCTAATCTCCTGGCTGTCAAAGAAACACATAAGTATGCTTTTCTTCATCCCTCCGGAATGGCAGCACACACGGGGTTACATACACACACAAGGCATTAGTGACACACAAACCCTTCTGTGACACACCAAATGTAATGAACTTGCGGTGTTCTCCTTAGAGCACGGGTGTCAAACTCAATTTCATTGCGGGCCACAATTAAAAACTGGCATGAAGTCAGAGGCCGGACTGAATATTTGTCTAACTAAGTATTTCCCTTTCTTTGGATATCAAATGCAGGGGTGGTGCTAGGGTCTCTTGGGTCTCCTAGCAAGATATCGCTAGGGCACCCACCCTATCAGCCAATCAAAATTTTATACTAGTGGCTCCTCGCTCATCAGGGATCGGTGCGAGGTGCTTGTCATTAACATTAAATTTGGAACAGCCGCTTAATTTCAACACCAACACACGAGAAATTGAAACAAAATACACATCCGTGTGTTTTTCTGCCTTTATCTTTAGCCTTTCCAGATACCTTTAATGTTTTTTTTACAGAAGTGCAACAAAAAGATTTATGTCTGTGTTATAAAAAAGACCATGCATCACTACAGCTACAAATCCTGCCGGTATATAAGGGCAATATACTGGTGGGCCAACTCTAGTTTTGACATGATCCTGCGGGCCAAATATAATTACACTGCGGGTCAGATTTGGATCCCGGGCCGGAGTTTGACACATGTGCCTTAGAGGGTTACCAGACAGCGATTTTACATTTTACCCTGCGTAAACATACGGTGGCTTGTATTGTATTATCTGTTACACTGTATATGTGTATATGTGCAACAGAGTGAAATGGTTTTATGACCCCACCAGAGCCGTGTAAACGTTGGGCCAAAAATGGGACAAACTATTGTCCGTCAACACCTCCATTCCCTACATGGGTCAGGAGAGAAAAGGGCACGGGCTACGAGAGGGAGACGCGAGGTTGATTACTAATTTGGTTTCTGGGTCACATTTTCACAAGCCCAATAAATCTTTACAATATATCAAAGCATCCACCCACTCCCGCCCCCTGGATGTTCAGAGGGTCTGTGGAGAATCACTGACAACATGTGAGGGCGCAACGATAGAGAGTATTGTTGTTTCCTGTGTCTCGTTGGAATACAGTTTTTTTTTAAGATAAAGAAATTAGTATGAAAGAGTAAAGTTCAACATACAGATGCTTTAAGGGTTACACAGGTTCAAATATCAATGTTTGACAAACATGTTTAGAACTGTAAAAAGTTGTACTTTTCTGATGTTAGGACTTGAAGAAAACCAAATGGCTCTTTTATTAACGAAAGCTGTTCCACAGCGGGTCTTTATCTCCGATGCCGTGGTCTGATAACGGCTTGAGAGACTTATTTATTGCCGTGGTGATTGTGCGTTTTTCCAACAGGTCCAAGCTCCAACAAAAAAGCACACCCTCATGATATACTGATGTGGGTGGTCCTGCTCATCCTAATGGATGTTAGGAGATCTAACCTCAGGATTTACGTCGAACAGAAGATTCCCCTTTCGCCTCATCTGGTGCATGTAGAATAAGTAGATTAGGCTAGCTAATATAACCTCATGTCATTGGGTCAAATCAATATTTGCCACAGAATCGGATTTAACAATGAAGCTACCCTGAGGCGCACAGCTTGCAGAAAAAGGTGAGGAATCACATTTCTAGGACCGGCAAAGGGAGAGGAGATGTCTCACATGTAAACTCCTTCCCTCTGGAGAACAAGGGGAAACTCTCTCTCTGAGGAACAGGATGTTAGGAAACAGGAGTGTGCGTCAGCACAGGAAATAAGGCTTTGTTCGTGTGCGGTGTTTATACTTACGGTGTGTTTGGGCATCGGGGGCAGCCCGGACGGACTGTTTGTATCCGTTTCATCTTTAAGGATGTGGTCGGTCCTCATATAGGAGTCATACAGGCCGTCGCCGTGACGAGCTGCGGAGACAAACGGGCCAGAACAAACAAGTCAGTGTGATAGAGTGGAACTGTGGCAGACACAGAAGGGATAAGGGACAAGAGCAAACCTAATCTTTGCCTCCGAGAACAATTTCTGCACAGTTTGTACAAATAAGACAAAGTCCCATTGATTATTTCATCAGGTTTGGCTGCTGATACACATTGAACAAAAAAAAAACATACAAGACGGATTATTTGTGTATCCGAATCCCCACTGATACGGTTAGACCAAAGGTCGGTACAAAATATTAGCCACAGTTCTGCTAATGGTCACACAGCAGTTAGACATAGCCGAACCATTCACTTCACACGGTTCAGATAGAAGGACTTGGGTCCAGAGCGCTGACCTGACCAGCTTAGGTAGGGCTTACAGTCTCAGATCGCTAGCACTGCAAGTGGTATTATTGGCCTAATGGGGGTAACAGATGCGTCTCTGACGACAGCACCTTTCCGTCTGCCCATCTGTCCATTTGGACCGAGTCATGTAGTCCACACACCAGGTGTGCTCAGAAATAGATCTCCAGCGTGGAGATGCCAGCGCTGGCGGTTCATTAGGGCCGCGCGTGCCTTCACCTTTGGCATGGAGCCAAACGCAGTATGTCAGGTGATACGGGGAAGAGGAGATGGACAAGAGAGACTTTTGCGGAGACTATGGAGGGGAGCATGTTACTCAAATGACAATCCCTCGTCTACCTGCTGCTCTATTTAACCTGTCAACGAGGGCCATCATTTTGATATACTGCTGTCTCATTGGAAATGACGTGGACCCTTTTACAGAGCCGTCATTTTGGGTTTGCTCCTTGACAACTGTGTAAAACTTCTGCAGTGTTGTTCTGTTGACAGAGCAAGTCCCTGAGGCTGGTACAGCCATGTGACTCACGTCCCTTGCCTATGTCCTTTGTGCTGGTGTTTTAACCGAGCAGCTCTGGGACAATTTGGTGCTTGGATACATCCAGATGTAACATTTCTAGCCGTAGAGCAAACACAGACATTAGGGCTTCACACACACACACACACACTGGTAGTGAGTGCCGCAGACGCCATTGGACTCCAGCTAACCTATAATCACTCAGCGGGGACTCTGAAGCGTCTGTACATTGCTGCTGTTGTTATAAGAGCAAAGTGTCTAACAGGGGAAAAGAAAAATAAATAAGTGCGCTTAGCTTCAAAACTAAACATCTAGCACACTATGTCCAGCTGGTGCTTCAGCATGAACCCCCCCCCACCACCACCCTCACCCTACTGCACAGCAAAGACTGCAGAACAAGGTTCAAGGAATCAAGAACGGAACAGATCATGTGTCATTGAACGTGTCAGTGGGAGCTTGGTGGAGTGAAGACAGCCTTTGTCCTCCCTATCCTGGTATCTTGGACAAAGCGTCTATTTAGAGATATTATAAGGAGCATGCACGATATGGTACATGTGAAGGGTGGGGCGGCGGGGGGTTGATAATACTGTTTAAAATCTGTCTGACACAGCACAACATAGAAATGGGGGCCATGCCTGTACGATGCAACAATAACATCACATGACAGTTACAATGATATCATTTTTGTTTATCGTCGCAAAGACTGTGGGGCTAGGACATCAAAACAGAAAAAAAAAAAACATGTTTACATTTGCAGTCTGGTGAGATCCGTCCAATACAGACTGACCTAAAGTAACCTCAAGTTTCAGGTATATTTTGATGATGTCTTTGCAAAAAACACAATAATTTCCCAATATTTTGCTCTGACATATGTAGAAAACATCTGATGTCAGCACAATAAGCTTCCTTATTTGGGATTTCCTCAAATTAGGTCATTTATGTGGACTAAATGATGACTTAGAATGAATTCATAAATGTAAAAAGATGTAAAAACACATTTTCCACGTAAGGGACGTGGTTTATGAAAATAATCATTATATTCACTTAACCAACAGCATACTGTATTCTAGAAATCGTCAAATACAGGACAAAATAACAGACCAAAACAATGAGTAGGGCTGCAACACCAACAGACGAGGAATTGTATGCTATAGAAAGTCAGTTATTACTGCCACCTGTGGGTTAACACCTCTGGACATAATTCTGGAAATTTATTTTTGTTATTGATTGGATTTTTTTTGCTCACGTGTAGAAGACAATCTGGTTTGTAGAGGAAAGCAGACTACGTGTCAGATCATAACGATCATAACTATTCGTTCGTTATGTCTGCCATCGGTCACATGTCCTCCAGTGGGATATACATGTGTGAATAGAAGAGCAGAGGAATGGACTGTTGGCAGTTGAAGTGAAGAACTTTAACTCGACTTTATTCCTTTCATTAAGGAGCGGGTGGAATGTATGCTGCCAAACGTCGAAACTCCAAGGATAGAAATAATGACGGAGGAGCTTCACCGACAAGGAGAGGGCGAGACAAAACAGAAACCTCAGCGCAAACTTAGGCACGTGGTATTTTCGTAAATACCAGGAGCTGAGCAGTAGGTGAAACCAATACTCGACACCAGTGAGTCACAGAAAATGTACCCGTATGTAACAAAAGCACGACCTCGATGGGTTGTTTTTAAAGATAGATAAACAAAGGGGTTTTTTTAACAATCGTGTTGTGGTGGTTACCTGTTGCTATTGGGCCCTCTGGTTTTCTGCTTATTATCATCATGACTGCGATTTATAAACTTGACGCCAGCATCCGATGAGGACAAACATCCAGAATTGAAAGAACAATAAAGGTGGAAAGTGAGTGATCACAGTAGGGAAGGTGTTGTAGCAAACTTTGCCAACTGGGTCCTGGCGGTGGTGGTGGTGGTGGTGGCAGTTGTTGTTTGCTGGTGACTGCAGTCTTGGTTCCGTTGAGCTTTGGTTTCGGCTATATTTTCTTTCTTTCAGTGGATTGTGTCTATAATTTATCGAAACCACAGGATTCGGGTGAACTCGGCGGGCTGACAGTAGCCTTGAAAAGGCTAAAGCAGGCGGCGGCGGTGGTGGTGGGGGTCGTTTCTCTCTGCTAACCAGCCAGCTAGCTCGCACAGCCACAAACACTATGTTCCTCCCGAACGCCGCTCCCTCTGGTAAAAATAGTCTGAGTCCAAATGCTACAACTCGGTGCTCTGACCCGCGTGCCCCTCTCCTTTCTCTGTCTCCGCAGTGAGGGGGTCCAGTGCACCATTCCCGTGCTTATTCCCGGTTTACTGTCTTTGTTGCTGGCAAACAGCGACGCTGCCACTCGGCGAAAGCCCCAGCGGTGATGTTGTCCTCCGGGACTGCTCTTTTGACTTCGGTTAGCCCGATACAGCTAGCTGTGTAATGGACCCATGTTAGGTGTGGTCATCAACGGGAGCATCTCTCTCTGTAGTGGCGAAGCTTTACCTGGACTCCGGGTTACAAAGCGACAGTGTTTAATCCCTCTTCTCCGCTACGGGAGGATCTTATTCGACGCAGCTGCGAGTTGTTGCTAAGGGCGTCTTCACTCAGCCTGTGGTCAGCAGCGAGCAGGGGGGCGGAGCGTAGCGACAACAGAACGGGCGGGAGGGCGACACACAGTGGTCATCTGATACACTGCATTATTGGATTAATGAGGGTCATTTCCTTAATATACCAGTAAATATCGTTTATCAAGAACCGCGAAACATAACAACGGACAGAATCGTCGCTGCGTAGAGTTTTAGATACCGTTGTCTTCTTCGTTTCCTTTCGGCTTGTCCCTTTGTCAAGGGTTGCCACAGCGAGTCAACAATTTCCATCTCTCATTTTGTTTTCTTGCATCTTTGATTTGGTTTTACACGGGCTACCTTTCCTGACACAACCTTCACTATTTATCCGGGATTGGGACCAGCACTAAAAAACACTGGCTTGTGCTCTCTAGTGGTTGGTTTCCAATTAGTATGAACTATAGCAATAGTTCATACTACTTCATAATTATAATGAGAACGATCAACAAGCCATAAAATAATATCTAAGAAATAAGTTGCATTAACAAAAAAATAACTATACACTGGTCTTACATGTACAACGTTACCCAATTGGGTTTCAAATGCAACTGGGTACTGTTGTCTCAATGCATAATTGCATAACTATTCAGTGGCAACTCTAGGCCTTCTACGTGGGGCCAGCTAGATGGCCCTGATGTCGCATTCTCGCAACATGATTGGTCTGAGCGATGTAAACTGACCGGGCTGTTTCCATTGACTTACAGTCGGCACAGCCTTCAGTTTTGATTCTGAAGGTTCTGGCAGATTTTATGGAACCTGACAAGACAACACTAGCTAGCTGAAATATGATTGAATAAAAAGATTTTATCCAACTTTTTAAAATGTAAAAACTCTTTTAATATTGATAAAAATAAATAATAATACATTTATATTCAAAGATATTTATGAATAAATGTGCTTTTCTGAGTATGATTAGGCCAGCAGAGAAGGCTTTGCTGGCCCTGGTGGCCCATCACTGTATTATATACATATACAAAATAATAGTTTTCTTATCTATTATATGTGATATACTAATCTGATATAAAATAACAATTAAAATACACATTATTATAAATATTTTGATTTTGGACATGATTTCCAATCTTACTAAAGTATCTACAATAATAAATAATTTTGATTAAACTCAGTGTTTGTTTTGCCTCCCTTTGTTTCACAATAATTTGATGTTGCTGATGAAATCATTTACAATTATTATATTGCTAATCATTATGGTCCCTAAAATGATCGATAAGTAAAGAAAAGAGGTAAGAGTTGCTGAAAACAGCAACCTGAAGTCTTAGAAGACCTCTCCCGTGTTGGTCTTTCAGTTTGCAAACTCTGTCAGGAAAGCTACACCGCAGATTGAAACTGGAGAAGATATGGAGATCTATACATGTCTAGATATAGCTGGGTAGCAGTACAGACGAAGTGAGACCGGGCAGGCATGAGAAGGGGAGCGAGGCTAAATTCGTCCGGTGATACATACTGGGCAGAGGGGTGATGCTAATCTTAGTGCTTTCTCAGAGGTGAGAAGAGGGGCTCTTTCTATATTTGCTGCCATAAATAAGAAGACTGACACAGTTTGATGTGGTCCCGTGGGCGGCAGCCAGCCTTTAAGGCCATCTGGCCTGACGTACAGCATTTCAGACAGTGCTACATAAAGGGTAGGAGGCCTGTGCCAAAAAAAACTGATGTGCCTATTGAACCTCGTCTCAATAGTCCAAGAAGTAACAGTATGTGAATGCTAATCACAGCCAATGGATTTACAACCAACGCAACAGATGGGACCAGGTGCAAACCTACCTACAGGAGCCCGTGGGTGGTGTTAGGGTGAGGGGGTGGCGGTGATCGGGCTGTATTTGGTCTCTGGGACAGTGACAGACACTAACACCTGTGGGTTTTATTGGCCCAATACCTGGTGTTTGAGGTCATTAAATGAAAAGTACAACAGGGATGGACATGACCTCATAACACGATGAGAAAGAAAATCCAACTGTCCAATGATGGTAAAAAATCACATAAGGATGTTTTTGTCCACCGCCTCTTTGCGTGGTTGAATGTGCTATATTGCCCCCTAGTGGTTTTTTGTGCATCATCCTTAAGAGAATAAGTGAACCAAGACCTTAATGCATTTGTCCCAGGAAAACCTTGATGCAGCAGCAGACTGAAATAAACAGCATTGATTTACTGACGTCACGGTCTTTTTCTTCTTTTTTTGACTTCTCCCTTTTTTTAATGGTTGCCACAGCAAGTCAACAATTTCCATCCCACCCTGTATCCTCAGCTCTAATTCTAACTACCTCCATGTCCTCCCTCGCTGCATCCATCAATCTCCTCTTTGTCTCCAACCTGGTAGCTCCATCTCTAGGATCATTCTTCAACCAATATAACCACTGTCCCTCCTCTAAACATGTCCAAACCATCTCAATCTGGCTTCTCTAGCTTTTTCCCCCCAATTACCTCATTCCTGATCATGTCCATCCTTGTCTCTCCCAAAGAGAACCTCAGCACCTCTAACTCCTCCACCTCCAGCTCCTGTCTTCTACCTATTCCCAGTGTCTCTAATCAATATGTCATGGCTTGTCTCATAACCGTCCGGTAAACCTCTCTCTTCACCTTAGTTGACACTATTCTACTAGTCCCAAGGGCTGCCTCCCAGATTAAATTCAAAAAAAAAAAAAAAAAACAATATCAATAACATTCCAAAAGGATGAAACAGATTTTATTTTTAGTATCTTGTACAGTTCTATAGATATATTTCTACACAGTTCTTTCAAATAAAACCAAAAAAAAAAAAAAAATAATTGCAAAAAAAAGCAGGAACCTAAAAGCTCAACAACCTACACGCAGTTCGATGTAGTACGGTGTGAGCCCTGAAATAAATAACACACAACACGGACGCACTCTTGCACGCAGACACACACTGTACAAATCGGTTACAAATTTGGAATGGGAAAGCAGAAAAAAAAGCCAAACAACATGTATATTCACACAGATACCTGTGTGCTAAAACACCACACTGGGGTACATGGAACAAAAGGCACTGCCAGCAGAACAGACTGGGCTCTGTATGAGTGAAGATGCTGAACAGGACTGGTTAAAAAATGAAAATAATGTGCTTCCATCAAGCTGAAAAGGTTTTTTTTTCTTTGTTTTTGGTTCAGTGCATTAATTTGAAAACCTGGATGCCCGTTTACTCGTCCATGTCTGAATACTTGGCCTGAAGAGGGCGTGGTGGTGGTGACAAAGTGACAAATATGATTCACATTTTCCTCACACTTTAAGAATGAACTTTATGAAGCACAAACACACAAATTGCACGGCAGAACTGATACCGAAAGGTATAATATTATTGTCTTAAACTGTATTATATTAAACCATGTCACTCCTTGTCCAGTGTCTACAGAATACATACCCATTGCAAACAAAGCATCGATACGTCAAAGCCATTTTACATATTTTCGCCTTTTTCTAGGAGGGATGGAAGGTGTTTGAATAGAACAAAATGGAATTAAACAAATGCATGCCATGTCCCAAAGGCCAGAGTCATACACTGACCTGCGTTTATATGTGCAAAAAGAGTCATTTGAAACATATACTTTCTTCCCGTTCCTCTCTTTCCTTCTTTCTACATACATACATATATATATGTATATATATGTATATATATATATAGATATATACATATATGTACAGTATACATATATATACATATACATATATATATATATATATATATATATATATAAATATATATATACCTCAATGCTTTGGTGTAAAAATATCATCTCAACATTCCTTCTCCGTCCCTGTACTGTACCACAGCTCTATATGTAAATTGTTAAACCTGTAAAGGTGATTTTTTTTTTTCTTAACTTGCAGGTGGAGTCCTCTAGAGCAGTGTTCCCCAACCATTTTTTGCGCCGCGGACCAGTTAAATGTCTGGTACATTTTCACGGACCGGTCGTTAAGTTGTGGCAGATATATAACCCCTTAAGAAAATGAAAAATCCGAGGTTCTGAAATATTTTCCTTCCTATAAAATCTTCCTACCCAAATTAACTGTGCTCGCACACAAGGATTTCCCAAGTGCACACAGCCTATAATTATTTGCTACCAGAGCAACATACAAGGTTAGTATCCTGTATCAATGGCTCTGCGTCATTTTGAGTTTATTGTTGTTGTCTTCACTGAGAAAATATTTCCTAATCAAATGTAGTTGAATTATTGATTATGGAATCCTAGCCATTCTATTGTTAAGTTCATATGTTGACATTGATATGGACCAAGTTGTAAGTAATAGCCCGATGGGGCCAAAGGAAAACATTATTTCTCTGCGGCCCAGCACCAACTCACCCACGGACCCATACTGGTCCCTGCCCCAGTGGTTGGGGAACACTGCTCTGAGGGTTCTAGGAACCGATGAGAGTAAATGTGGTAAGTACAGAGTATATGATTGAAGCTGTTAGACCTCAGACTCCATCTACACAACGCTCCTTCTGAACGCCTGCTCCCTGAGAAAAAAAAAATATCAGAGAATTTACTTCACCTGTTTTAATCTTTTAATTAACCCTGCGTGATAGAGTCACTGATGACCAGAACTCCAGCTTGTCCTTACTCACAAAATTCTAAATCAAACATCTGAGAAGAGGAACACACAGCATGATTGTCCTTCCATCCCTGGGGGGAGATGCAGAAAAAAAATAAAACTACATGCCTTCTGTTTCTATTCTAACTCTATGTGCAGAGGGATGAGCTCAGAAACACCCATGCATAAGTAACACTTGCAGTAGCAGCAGCAGTAGCAGAAAAGTCTGTAGAAACACCAGTGATTCACATCAGTCCTCGACAGAAGAGTCCGGAGTTTTCCATTTGTATCCTTGGCAATGAAAACCCTACAAGTTCAACAGTGAAAGGACAGCACACCCTGGTGGCTATCAAGTGTCCTACAACCCTTTAGGACATGGGTTTATGGGACAATGAGTGGGCGAGGGGGATTATGTGTCCTGAGAACGTGTGTCCATGTCCCTGTGTACGCGTGTGTGGCCTTGCTGTGTGTTTGTATGTAACTGTGGAGGCTGAGGACCAGTCCTGTCCCAGCTCCAGTCTCCAAATAGTTCACTGGGTTCTTAGGGGTCAGCATTCGCTGGTCCAGTCCCTCCCTGGATTTGGGATCAGTGACAGGTGAGACGTCAAGGGTCATGTTGTTGCAGGGCCTGTTGGAGTTTCCGTCGGTACACAGCGTATTTTTGCTCCACTGCCCGTACGCGCTCCGCCTCCTCTTTCTCCAGGATGACCAGGAAGTTTTGTAGCTCGGGAACGGAGAAGGCATGCCACTGTAGGAGGAAGAATATGATAAATAAAAAAAATAAAACTAACTTTTAACAGTTTGTCTGTTCCACAGCGTAGCAGTTGGCACGCCTGCCTCAAAGACAGAGGGAGCAGAGAGTCCTGGGTTTGATTCCCAGAGGAACCAGAAGCCTGGCTCTTGTCTGAGGCAGCTTCATATCAGCAGTTAAAAGAACTGCTGCTGTTAACACAATGATTTCTCCCAAATTTTCCAATACAGTATAACATTTTTTCCCATCTTCAGTAACTCTTTTCTGGAACTTTTTTCTCTCCATTAGAATTTTTTCTTAGAAGTTGTTGAGTTTGCTTTGAACATGGAATGTTGTCTATAAATAAATGCATGTATTTATTGTTTGGTTGACAAAATCACAGTTGTCTAGATAAAAGTCAAATGAGATCCCCGACATGTTGACTGTTAACTGCAGTTAGGATTAAAATACAGCAGTAAATCTTAGGAAATATTGATGATTTGAAATCAGTGTTTTATTATAGAATAATAACATTTACTTAATATATATTATATACAGAAATCTACTTTGCACAGTGCACATGTGAATTTATGTACAATTCTGGTCTCCACCTGGTTACAACTGTTGTTATTTACATATGTGCACATGCATCTGTGTGTATGCATACATATATATGGTGTGTACATATGTGTGTGTATATGTGTATAATTGCAAAGAAAATTGTATCCACATACTACATTTACATAGTTTTCTTGATGCGGCTTGCCTGGCTCTTAATTTTATTTTACTTTATTTAATTTTAACTTGTGTATATTGTTATATGTTTCTATATAAAAGCAAAAGCAGAAGGCAAAAAGGCAAACATTTCTATTTTCTGTTTATATTGTGTTCATATGTTATTTTATCTTACTTGCTTAATTTTCACCTAGGTTTATTTTACGTGTGGACACTTAAAATAGAGCGTCTTGAATCTTCAATTTAAGATTAGTACCAGAATCAATAGGAAACGAACAGTTTGTGACACAGTTTGGCTGAATATTACTCCAATAAGGGTCATCCACCAGTGAAGGAAGACATGGTAGGTGGAGCCGGAGAAGAAGGCACAGAGAACAGTGTAAAATGGAAAAGGATGATTCACTGTGGCCACCCCTGAAAAAAGGGGAAAAGCCGATAGGAGAAGAATAAGGGATATCCAACCTGGCAACCTGGTTATCCCCACAGACCACTTATTGTACTGTTACTTTGCTTTGTGGATCAGTTAGTGCAATAGCATTGGTAATGAGTGTGTCCAGTGTGCTGTTACTATGTCCCAGAACTAATTACTACTATTAAACAAAAAAGGATGTATGGATTTGTGTTACTAGGTGGCCTTAAATAGCTCGGTTTCCAAAAGGTTGGCAACCCCTGTCTTTTTCTTTTCCTTTTGTGTCCCTTTTCTCAGGGGTTGTCACAGCAAGTCAACAATTTCCATCTCATCCTGTCCTCTGAATCCTCAACTCTAACCTCCTCTCCCACTGCATCTAGAAATCTCCTCTTTGGCCTTCTCTTTGTCTCCTACCTGTTAGCTCCATCTCTAGGATCATTCTTCTACCAATATGCTCACTGTCCCTCCTCTGAACATGTCCAAACCATCTCAATCCTCAATCCTCTCCAGCTTTTTCTCCAAACCTTCCTGTCTGTGTTGTCCCCCTAATCACCTCATCCCTGATCCCATTGGCAACCCCTGGACTGTATCTTAAACATGAAGTCACGTCAATTGTTCTTCATTTTCTACCACTTTGTCCTTGTCCCTAATCCCAAATCTCCAGTTTTTCAAAATAAGAGAGGAAACAGGTTTACCAGTGGAGAAAAAAAAAAACACAGAAGTTTACAGCATTCATAGTACTGTGAAGTACTCCCTCACCTCGACCTCTCCAGTTTCATTTTCCTTCAAGACAAAACTCAGCTGCTGTGGGTCAGGACCTGCGATCAGCCTCAGACGTAGAGGATACTCACTCAAAGGAAGTTTCTGGAAGAGATCTACACACAGAGAAATGTCAAATTATACACTTTTTTTTTCTTTTCCCATATTAACACTGCGGATTTGGTATTTCTTTCCTCACCTTGTCCGTCACGGTGAGTCCGCCTGTACAGAGCAAACTTTTGAGGATTGTCTAAGACCAAGAACTTCTTCAGTAGCCCCTGGATGACCTCCCTGGTGGTGTTCAGGGAGCTGATGTGGAGCTGCTTGACACAGTCACTTGGCAGGTAGAAGGAAGTTCTTTTTTCACTCTGCACGTCATCCGTGCCTTCCTGCTCCACTGACTGGGACTTAGTTTGGACCTCAGTCTGCTTTGACGCTTCCTCCCCACCCAGCGCCTCCACACTGGAGACAGTGACGGGTCGACTGAGCCTCAGTTGGACCTTAATGAAGCCCGTGAAGGAGCCATCCGAGGCCTGGGGCAGAGAGAGCACATTTACCAAAGGATTATGGGATAGGATTTATTCTTGAATAAAAGGTATCTCTCGGAAATTACTGCTAATCCCTGTAAAAAACCCGGCTCTGTTCAAAGTATTATGTGTCACAATTCCTCAGTAAATACTATTTCTTCAGTACTTTTTACCCAGACTCCAAACAATCATCACTCTCCTGACCTCAACATAAATTAAAGGGAAACATTTCACCACCAAGGCCACTTATTATGACCTAGCACCAGTCTTTAGACCAGGGGTGGGCAAACTAAGGCCCGGGGGCCACATGCGGCCCGTTGAGCCTTTTAATGCGGCCCGCCATCCCTGTCCAAATTAAATAATTTATTTTTATTATAATTAAACTTCCGACTTTTCCCTACAATGCCTGAGTTTCCCCAGTAGATGACATTATAAAGGCTATCAGAAATTTTGTATTTTGGGTTTGATACGTGACTTTTACTTGCCATTTATCTTAGCTTACACGAACGCTCCATCTCTCTGCTCTCGACTCGGCCCCGTGTCCAATTTTAGGAGAAATTGTGGCCCGCAGGTCCAAAAGTTTGCCCACCCCTGCTTTAGACTCACTCGTGACAATAGCATTTGATTTTTATGGCAGGAATAAGCATTGCTTAGACTTATTTTCCTCAATTGCGTGATTAGAAATGTTTAATATAATATAATATATAGAAGGATGTGAGGTTAACCACATCCTTTCACAAAGTCACACTCTACACCTGATCATTAGTTTCCTGTTAAAACAGATACTTAATAAATGACACGGAAAAACTCACCAGATTCATGCCATTTTCACTGACTTGTCTGTTGTACTCTTCTATCCTGGCGCGCACCTCCTCTGTCGACAGCTCCTTGGCTCCTTTCTCTTCCTCCTCCTTTGTTTCATTTTGCTGTCATGTGAACAGAAATCAAAATGTAAATGGGGAAGAAATCACGAGGTGCAATAAATTATTTAGACTCTGTCCAACAGGTGGTGCTGAAGCACCTACTGCACAACTATAAACTGAGTAGGACCTTTTAATAAATCATTTACTTCTATTATCTCTAATAATAGTAATAAATCAAGGATCAAAAACCCATTAACTTCTTCAGACAACATTTCGTCCTTCCTTCCTCTAATCCAGTTGTCCCCAACCACTGGTCCGCAGACCGGTAGCGGTCCGTCGGTGAATTGGTGCCGGGCCGCAGAGAAATAATGTTTCCTTTTGGTGCAGAGTCATTGATACAAGATTCTAACTTTTTATACCGGTCTGGTAGCAGAAAGTTATACTCTGTGTGCACTTAAAAAATCCTTGTCCCAATGCACAGTTAATTCAGGTAGGAAGATTTTATAGGTAGGAAAATATTTCAGAACACCAGAAATGTAACTTTAACAAAGGGTGTTTATCTGCCACAACTTAACGACCGGTCTGTGAAAATAGTACAAGTAATTTTAACGGCCTGTGGCGGAAAAAGAGATTGGGGAGCGCCGTTCTATTCCAGCTGAGTTATTTCTACACAATCACTCTATTTCTACACATACACGACTCCATTTTCAACGTGCGGCTCTGAACGGGGACAGGAAATGCAGTGACGGAAATGACACATTCAGAGTCATCGAAGGAAATACAGACTATTGGCTCAAGATTCACTGTTGCCAAGAATATGAGGGAAGCAGTGAATGAGGAGGAGAAGCAGAGAAGGGGAGGCAGAGGGGGGAGTAAAGGAGTGATGATGAAAGAGTGGCTGCTGAGCCAGCCTTAGCAACACAGAGTTTGACTGGGTTATTTATAGTACAGTGGGATGCAAGCTCACTATCTCACCCCTTCTCTCCCCTCACAACTGATAGTGTGCATTTTCTGGGGCAGAAAAATGAACGAGTGTGAGAAAGAGAGGTAGAAAAACAGAGATAAAGAGAGAGAGAGAATGCAGTGAAGAGTGTATTGAATGTGAGGGAGTCCACTAGTCGTGTGATGAAGTCGCTCCTTGATTCGACTTAGGTTGCGGGCGCCTCAGCACATCTGCTTCTCTGTGCACTCACCGATAGAGAATATAGGTCAACGTCTGAGAAACCTGGTCATCGTCAAAAAACACTTTTCCACAGGTTGAAAAAAAAACGGAGCTCTTCCTAAATTTTTCTCCTCCCTCTGAGCAGATGTGATCCTTCCGCCAAGGTGACGGCAGAGGGAAGAAGCGGAATCTGTCGCGGTCACTTGCATTATCCAAATAGTTGAAATCCCTTCTTACTGACAAACTGGGTAGTTTGAAATGACAATATAAACTGCTTGAACACTGCTGACCTACAAACCCAGTTTCCAAACGGGACGTAGACTCTCGAATAATCCAATAAAAACTACTGAGAGTGTAATGTGCTAATGAAATTCATCCAAATCATTCAACCCCAACTGCCTAACCTCATTCTCTTTGTTTTTTTTTTTTTATTCAATTATTTCAGAAAGGTACAAACACAAGTGTGCCACTGGGTCGGCTTCTCTATTCCCTGATGGATCTGGAGCTGAGGGGAACAGCGGTGACGGATTTACAACCACAATGTCGTTCCCTCTTGAGATACTTGACATTGTCTTCATTCATCTTCTGCCACAAGTCCTCTTCAGGGTCACAGAAGCCGGGACATGTATAGCAATCAATAGGCAAAGCAGGGCTACGCCTTAGACCAGACGTAGCTTGGGAAAACTATGGCTCGGGGTGCCGTAGGCGGCTCATTTTGCTATTCAATCAGGTCCACCAAACTATCTGAAATATGAAATATATGATTCATTTGTATATCATCACACTACTCTCCTTTCCCTGCAATGCCCGCATTTCCCCAGTAGGTGGCAAAGAAAAAGGCTAAAAGCGAATACTAGCCTTTCATCATGAACATTTAGCTCAGTTCACATAATCTGTTTTCTGTGTAGATTTAAGGACCCGCAGGTCAAGAAGCTTCTCTACAAAATCCTTGGACAATTTACCACTACTTCAAGAATAAATACAACTAATAGGCAAGGAAGGAAGGAAAATTCCTCGTCATTGCGACATTGTGATTCACTCTACTGCACACAACAAAGTGTCACCTCTGTATTTAACCCATCACCAATGTGAACAGTGGCCAGCTTTGAACGCCCCCCGGGTAGCTGTGAGTGGGGACGGTGCCACACTCGATGGACCTCAGTGATTCGAACCAGGGGCCTTGTGGGCCCAAGTCCGTTTCCCTCAACCACTAGGCCACCAACTGCCCCTGGAAAGATGTCATTCCCAGGGATCGAACCCGGGCCTCCTGGGTGAAAACCAGAAATCCTAACCATAGATCATATGGGAAGTTGTATTTGTATCATCTTCATATTTCTGTCCCTTTCCGGCAATGCCCACATTTCCCATTAGGTGGCGCAGAAAAGGCCATCTAATGGGGGCCAAGAAGTTTGTCTACAATATCCTAGAACAGTTCTTCCAGAGCCAATACTCACCACTACTTCAAGAGTTAATACAACAAGAACTTTTATAATACACCACCATTTAATTATCCAGTCAGTCATCATTTAACAAAATCACATTAGAGGTTCATAAAAGGCTTTCAGGAAACCACACTTCTTCAAAGTCTTATCCAACAGAGTGAAAAGGAACTGTGCAGGAAATCCTGCGTTTGTATACAAGACTCCAAATGTATCAGAGGCGGTGCCCTGCCCACCCATTCTGCATACCAGTGAGAGTGGTCACAGGACAATAGTGTAATTTACAGAGCCTGGTGTTTCTCAAAGACCAGGGGACACTGCCCTGAGTGGGACCTGGTCATAACCTCTGGGCGAGAGAACACCGAAAAAAAAACAACCCGTGACAGCAGAAAGAGGTGATCTGTGGCCAAAAGTGAAAAAAAAACAGAACGTAAACAACTTTTGTCAGATTGAAGAAAACCCAAACAACAACTTTTACTCAGTCAATTTTGAGTTTTACTCCCAAACCCAATGAAATGTTTAATTATTTGCACTTATTCCACAACCTGTGGATTGTTCACCCATGGGATTAGACCGTCTTCAAACTAGTTAGCAGCTAGTAAGTAGCTAGTAAGTAGCTAGTTTTGCTCTACGGATGATGCGTCGCCACAATAGCAATCCAGCTCATTACTGTGTCCACCATGCCTTTGATATAGTAAAATGTATGCTGTAAAAACCTAAGAACTTGTAAAAGACTAAGCTAAGTAAAGCTAATTTCTGTTTACGGCTCATCGAAATTCATCATTTCCCAACACTACATGGAATATGACATCAGACTAGAGCTTGAAAGACCCAGACATCTAGTCAGAAAGGTAAGACAACCACCTTTTTCACGTAGTGTAGTGGTTATCACGTTCGCCTAATACGCGAAAGATCGAAAGTTCGAGACCCTAGTGGTTAAGGAACCAGACTTGAGACCAAGAGGGATCCAGGTGCGAATCCACCTGCTGCCAGGCTACCACACACTGCTCACCCGGCACTCAAAACAAGTCACATTTCGTTGTGTGGATCACAGTGGCAAGAAGTTTGTTTTCCTTAATTCTGTGTTTTTTCTACTGCAGTTTGACAAATCTCTGAGGTTTACTGATTACGGATGATCAAACTCAAAGGTACCATAAATCAGCTTTGGGCAAACGACGGCCTGAGGGCCAGATGTGGTCCGTTTGACATCTTAATTAGGCCTGTCCAAAATGCACCATTTACATTTGTATATTCATTATACTCCTACCTTTTCCCTGCAATGCCTGCGTTTTCCAAATAGAGAGCACAGAAACATGCATTTTAGCCTTTATGCACTACTTTTGCACATCTTATATCTCATTTCACACAAATTTATCTGTCCCAGATCCGGCACAGGTATCAAGTTTCAGTACTAATCGTGGCCCGGGAGCCTCGCATGCCTGCCATAAATCTAACCTTTTTCCCAGTATGGACTCAACTTTGCAGCTTTGACCAGTTGTACAGGCCTGGACTTGTCTACATAGCAGCTTATATAGCTCACCTTACAGCAGTAACAACATGGAGGACAAAAAAAAACTAAAGGTTACTGTGGTTGTTTTTTAAAATATCATAAATACTTCAAAGCACTGCAAGCAAACACCTGACGAGGCACGTGTAGCACAAAGGTCAAACGAAAAACACGCATGAACTGTTTTTTTTTTTTTCAGTCCGTGTATGGAACTGACAAAATACCAGGCGACACCAGCTGAAATGCCACGCTACTCTTTTGAAGGGTAAACAGGTTAAATGTGCGGCCGACTCTCTGTTTTGAGAAGATCTGAGGAAAACAGACGACAAAGATCATGTGACTGCTTAAAATGTCACTGGCCGTGAAGAAGTCGGTGTTGAAGAATACCGATACATATACATTACCTGACCATTGTGTGGGTTGAGACATTGCGATCTTCAGGAAACACTAGACTCTGGGATCGGTTACAACCGGCCTGTAAATCTAAAGGATTGATGATCTTGCTGAGCTGGGTCGGAATCTGTCAAATCTCTAACTCTAAGCCTAGGTCTAACTAATGTTTTTTTTTCTTTTTTTCAGCAAAATACTTAGTTTGCTGCTGCAACAAATGCAAAACCAAATTCCAAGCGCACGACTTTTTGCATCAGAAGTTTTGCATCATTATTTCCATATGCAAAAGCCAGACAGACTTGTGTTGCTGCCTCAAACTCAAAGACTCCATGTTTGGCTCTGGAATTGCCATAACTTTCTTCTTCTCTGTTCCATTGTAGTAAAGCTCCATCCCCATCAGCTGGTAGCAACGACAACCTGACCCCGATATCCTTCTGTCTCGGCGTGGCACCAAGCCTGACTCCTCATGCTGACACTGCTGGTTAATTATTCAGTGATAATTCTGGCTGGTGTAAGGACGAGCATGGGTCCAATATGACCAATAAAAACTAACAGGTTTGGTCTGAAACGAATGCATCCAAAAGTGACAAATGTAAAAAATGTTTCTATCGGATCTATACCACGAGAACTTGATTGTTACATAATACAATTCCATAGCAGTAGAGTCAGGAACCAAAACGCTTGATAATGCTAATAATTTCCGTCAGTCATTTTTGATACGAATTACTGTTCAATGCATTAAATCAGTGCTTCTCAAAGTGTGGGGCGGCCCCCCCAGGGTGGGCTCGGTGCGATGCTGAGGGGGGCGCATGTGACCCTGGGGAACATGCTTTTTTTCCGCCGTACTACAATAAAGAGTAATTGCACATCCTTGTAAGTTGAACTATATCTCTTTCTTTTTGTTTTCTTTATGTTAACAAGGATACGATGGTATGCAGAGGTGTACCTATAATTACTTTTTTACTATATTACTATATATTAAACTATATTATAGACGAATGCTATTATTTATAGTTGCGGTGGAGAGTGGGTGGTGGGGGGCGCGAATTGTTTTCTTCTTGTTAGGGGGGACGTAACAGATGATTATTGAGAAGCACTGCATTAAATGGTAATGATAAAAGAAGTTTGAGTGCAGATTTATAATCAACACATTCAGACTAGTGTCAGTTAAAGTCTTTTTTTTTTTACATTTTCTATTCTATTTAAGAAAAATAATTTTTAGCCCAGATGAGATCAAAATTATGGATCAGATCCCAGACATCGGTATCCTAAGGCAGTGGTTGTCAGGTGATTCTAAAAAACATTACGACCCGGATTTAAGTTTTAACCCATTGTGTTAAAAAGAAAAAGTAAAGTACACAAGTATACAAATAGTTCATGTAGTAAATATTTCAACAAAAAGCAGCAAATTAAGAAAATAAGTCACAATTTTGGATAACTAACTACCCCCAGTAATTCGGACAAGTGTACACTTCCAACGAAGAATCTTTATTCAGCCCAGCAGAATAGCCAACAGCCACCTGGGCTAAACAAGGTAAAACATGGCGAAACATTAACATGTGGAAATAAGTCATTCCACCTTATCACTGTACCGCCACCTACAGGATCTAGTCTACCAAATAATGGAAACGACACGCAGCAGACACCGAACCTGCAGTTGAGCACACCATCATCTACATCAGTGGTTTTCAGGTGATCTAACTTCACGATCCATGACAACACCTTAACGCAGGGGTCTCAAACTTGTGGCCCGTGGGCCATTTGTGGCCCGTGGAATGATATTTTGCGGTCCCGGCCTTGATGTGAAAGTTGTATTTATAGTAATATTTTATATATCTGTCCTTCACATTTTATGGAAAATCCTACATTTCTCAAAACCCTGATATACCGCCTCCTTCTGGTTCAGAGTTGTATTACACAGAATCTATGGGAAACTGATTTTTTATTATTTTTTTTTTATTTTGCATTGAACACTGAAAGCTACTTTTTTGAGTTTAAGACCCCTGACTTAATGCTTAACATTCAGTAATACTTCAGAAGTTGTAGTTACCAGAACAAGTTACTGAGGTTTAGTCAGTAACTCCTTCTGGAAATAAATAATCCAGTCAGCTCTTGGATCCAGCGGCTGAGAATCACTGCTCTACATAACAGAGTTGATCGTCTTTGTATCATTCTTTTCTTAATATCAGTTCCTTTGCACACTTAGTTCTAATGAACTAGTAAACCACAGGAGGTGTACACACACTGCTGATAGATCCATGTGTTGCTATGGTAACAACAAAACAGTATGGTAATGTTAAATAATTGCTCTCCACTCTCCACCCAGCCCCTATCTCTCCAGCACGGTGGTTGTTACTAAGGAAACCTCTCCCACACAGTAGAGAGAGAGAGGAGCCCTCCAGCTACAGTCTTCCTGCTTACAACCCATCTGCAGGTGTTCTCCGGTGTCCAGACCTGTGGACATTTTTAAAACAAGCTGCAAAATGTAGATCAGCGTTACACATCGCCAGTTGAGGTGCAACCTCTTCTCACACTCTGACACACACACTCAACCCGTGGGCCAAATCAAGCACACACACTTTCCACTTCCCCCATCTACACTTCTGCTTTCGAGCTTTACGTTTTCTACATATAATTTGCCGTTGATTCCCGGTTCCAAATGAAACAACACTTTTCTCTGACTGTTGTCTGACTGTTGTCGGTGTGTCACCAACCTACAGCTGTAGTCTTACAGTTTTCTGGTTCTGTACCTTAGCTGTGTGCCTGGGTTTGCCGAAGAACGAGGTCTTGGCGGTGAAGAAAGTGAAGTCTTCACACTCGTCGTCCAGGCTGCAGTACCCACTACTCATGCTGTTGCTGCTGGTCATGGAGGGGGTCATAACCGTGTTGACGGTCATGGATCAGTCCAGAGGCCACCTCTGGTACGGGGACAGCAGCCCAGAGGCGGTATGACGGCCTCAGGAAGTGCTGGTTTACTTCAGAGCTCAAACCTGACGTGATGCTGAGCCACGGAGCAGAGTTCAACAGCTTCTCCCTGATCTTCACTCATCCAGAAAACTCAGCTCTCTCTCGTCCACCGTCTCATCCACGGGATCCGGGTCGCACCTGTGAACTCCAGACAGGTGAAGTGGGCTCAGATTCAGGGCCGTGTGAGTCGCCGCCGACGGTACCAGGAAATCGGAGATTGAGAGCAGACTTGTCACTTCCTCCTGCATGTGCGCAAATGAGTGTGTGTGTGCCCACGGGCTGTCACAAACACACACACACATGTCATGTAATATATTCCGCCGGCCGATTGTTTTAGTCATAACACGGACAAACGTAGGGCACTCGTCCACAGCATGTATTTGTCCCACGCGCACACAGTCAGGGAGTCAGTTTACAGAAGGGTTTCAAGTTAACCCCGCTCACCTGAGAGCACCTACAAGACACGCAAACAAACCCTGCCAGACGCAGGCCTCCGATACCACATCCTGTCTTCGCCTGCAACGTCAAAAACCACAAGAAGTTCACGTCAAAACCTGGTTTCGCGACAGCAGGTTGATGACGACGTCCCTTTAGTCCTGAGCAAACAGCTCTGGTTCCACAGCACCAACTCTGCACAGCCTCCTCTCTCCTCTGCTCTCAGCAGCTTTGGTAAATACTAGAGAAGGATGCCTCCCACTCTCCCTTCATGCTCCCTCTCTCTCTCTCTCTCTCTATGTGTACACACTTTGCTCAGGCAATCTCTTCTAGCCTTGCTCAACCATCTGTGTGTTATCACCCATGCAAGGACCCCCCCCAATCACTCCCTCCCTCCGTTTTCACTCCCTTTTCCTGCAAGCAAGAATATGCCTCAGCCACTTCCTCTCACAGAG
>JAFBJS010057538.1:125989-166245 GCA_016785265.1 Paraplagusia blochii | reverse complement strand
ATATATTTGGGTGAAGGTGGTGGAGACTGCTGCTCCCCTTCCTGGATGGTTGGCGACAATGAAACTGAGATCAACCTACAGCCACTTTAATATGACAACCCTTCTAAAATGCAAAAAGCAAAAACAAACAAACTTCCAGGGATGTAAATCACCGGCTTAACTATGTAAATTAAATATCACCAAGTTATAATTGTCCCAGAACAGAACATGAGCCATGATGGCAACAAGGCTAAATCACAGTCACTAATTATCCATGTCTCTCTGCACAGAGCCAGAGAGTCTGAAGTGTGCGTTTGACTGTGTCTCTCTCTGTGTGTGTGTGTGTGTGTGTGTAGTATCAACAGCATTAAAGGTTTGCTGTACGTTTGTGTTGCCACGGCTTCACTGGCTGGCAATTCGTGCACAGACCGAGCTTTTGTGTCTCACGCTATCATTTTTTCGCTACCGTTTTTCTGTCGACCGGTCAGAGTGGGAGGATGATGTAGGGAAATAGAGCTGCAGGCTAGGACAGCAATAGCACATCACCAAGAGCATGGTGAAGAGAGATTATCCAGCTCCAAACTACAGCATGTATAGATCCGACAGTAGTGGCTGTGTTAACCTGCGCTGCTGCACTCGGGTCGATAAGAGCTACGGAGAGAAAAGACCCGGAAGGAGGAGCATCCATTACAGTGGATTTAATAATGGCAGGACTGCTGTGGAAGGAGGCCATGGTCAGATTTCTCCAATTCTGACTAAATATCTTTCCCCTTTGTCCCCCTTTCTTCTCGTGCAGGGCCAGTCAGGACAAAGAGCCCGTAAAATGTCCCATTTCAGGTTTACTGCTGTAATCTGAGATGTTTCCTTATGCCGTGAGACCAGACTGAGTGTTTGTGAAAGAAAATATGAGATGGGACCTGAAGATAAGACCTGAAGATAAGACCTGCGTACCTTGTTGGTCTTTTTTTTAAACAACAAGTGTGGACGGAAGGATGAAGACACAGACAGACAAGTTTTCTTTCAGGTTCAAGAATTCATTTGCATAGGAACAACCAACAGAGGAGACGTGCAATGATGTTGGTATTCTCTTTGACTAGGTGATAAGCAGTTTTGGACAGTTTTGGACTAACCTGTTACGCCTTTACGTAACGAAACTACTTTTTTCTCATAACGTAACTAATAACCTAACGCTTTACCTTTTCCATTCAGTAATGCAGTTATTATAACTGTGGTGTAAAGGGGCTTGTTACTAGTTACTATCTGTGGTCCAAATGGACGGTTTCTCCCGACCACAGGGACAGAACTGTGTGGCAACCCGTTAGTGTGTGTGTGTCGTAACTCACAGTCATGAGTGAAAGATGGCCGTGCACACTAACTGAACCCATGTGTTGAAAAGGAGCCATGATTGGTAAACATAGGTTAACATTTCAGTCTAAGCCAATCAGAACTAGACCTGGGCGGGTCTTCTTGCCTTATAGGGAAATAAACAGTCTCACTAACACACACGCACAAGCAAGACGACGGCAAGTGGCAAGTTGAGGTTACAATAAAGATGCCTGCCAAAATTTCTAAATATCCATTTTGTTTTTATTTAACATGTGTTTTTGTTTTTTTTTATGTATTTTTTATTATTATTATTATTTAAAATAAAGTAACTAGTTATTAGTTACTTTTATAATTTAGTAACTAGTAATGTAACTAGTTACTTTTTCAGAGCAGTATGTATTTTTATTATTATTATTATTATTTAAAGTAAAGTAACTAGTTTTTAGTTACTTTTATAATGTAGTAACTAGTAATGTAACTAGTTACTTTTTCAGAGCAATATAAGTAAGTAATAAGTTACTTTTTTTAAAGTAACTTGCCCAACACTGGTGATAATGGAGACAACTGTAATGTTAGGGGGTATGATATTAGCACGGTCACAAATGAAAATGACCGTGCAGACCTCTTGAGGGGATTAAGAGCAACTTAAGGGTCTTTGGGGTTTATGAGGTCTGATCTTATCCTCTTTCAATTCAAGCAGTTGTCCATGGTCTTCTGCTGAGAGACACGCACACAAACACAAGAGATCTCCACTAGCGTGGCATCACAAGTTTGGATCTCTGACATGTAATGACATGTGATCTGTATTACAAATTTTTCTCTGTGTGTAAAAATAAATAAATCCAAACAACTCCCCACAGTGGTCATGTGGAAGAGTGTATAATTTAATAAAGAACTTGGCAAAAAGGAAAATATTTTTTTTTTGTTAAAAATAAAAAATAAAAATCCTGATAGAAAAAGAACTATTGTGGATTATTAGTATTTCATCAAACAAACAAAACAGTATGTTCTTGTTTTTGTGTATCACAAGAGTTTCTGGAATTTTTTTTTCATTTTTCAGATTTTTTAAATAGATGATAATAAAAAGATAATAACAATAATAACAATTAAAATAAGCAGAAATTCCAGTGGTCTCACCAACCACAGGTGAATATGAATGTGGGCCTTAACATTAAATCTGGAAAATACAGATGTTAATATTATAAAAAAAAGACAAAACTGTGTGTTTGTTTCTTATTATGGCTCTTAATCTGTGGACTTTTCAGTTCATTTTAAATGCAAATCCTTTTTTACAAGCTTACAACCAAAAATAAAAACCTATATGCTGGCAGGCCAACTTAAATACCTATTTGATACGATCTCACGGGTCAAAAATAATTACTCTTTGAGCCAGATTTAGACCCCCGGCCTCAGTTTGACACACGTGTTCTAAAATGTGAATTTATTTGTTGATAAAGCTTCTGTGATTCTATAAATTTTGGGCTGGATGTACAGATATGACTCCCTCAATTAAGGTTATGCTCATTCAGCAGCTGGTTCTGACTTTGGAATTTGTGTGTTTGAAAATATAATTTGTGTAATTTACTATAGAAAAGAGTTAAGATAAACAGATATCACAAAAAAAATCACAAAGCTTTTGTTGCAATCCCTTGCACACTCACAGCCACCTGCATTTACGTTGCCAAACGTAATGTTGCCGTCAACTGAATTAACTGAGACGTACCAGCTGACAATAAAGGAACACCATCAGTGCATGAAGAACACAATGAGCACAAAAGGTTCTAGAAAATATCCATTAAACAGGCTGACGTGTTGAAATCAAGAGAATGTATTTAACTAATGTCTTCTTTAATTTTGTAGGCATTCAGTCTGTCTTTTTTTAATAGTATTTTATGTTCTTACAATTCAATCTTGTTAAATTTCAACAATATTCAAAATTATATTCACAAGGAAATACAGAATTCTATACATGTTTTTTTCTCGTAGATGGTTTTTGTTTCTGATCTTCCAAGACCTTACACATCATCTGGGCCACATCTTATTGTGATATGAGATTTCTTAGTCACTTAGGGGGCCTCTGTTAAAAAAAGAAAAAATCTTTTATTTTTTTGGCTGCAGGCATTGAGCAATATCTTGCTTAGTGCCCCAAGAGACCCTAGCCAAGGGATGGGCAAGGGATGGGCAAACTAAGGCCCGGGGGCCAGATGTGGCCCGTTGAGCTTTTTAATACAGCCCGCCATCCTTGTCCAAATTAAAAATTTTAACTATATTATAATTATACTTTTGTCATTTCCCTGCAATACTTGTGTTTCCCCAGTAGATGACATCATAAAGGCTATTATAAAGTTAGCATTTTTGGTTTTATACATGACTTTTACATGCCATTCATCTTAGTTCAAAGGAACGCTCCATTTCTCTGCTCTGGACTCGACCCCCGTGTCCAATTATAGGATAAATTGTGGCCCGCAGGTCAAAAAGTTTGCCCACCCCTGCCCTAGCCCCTGAGACAAAGTGAGGAATCTTCTGAATATCTTCCTGAAGCTTCTGAATCTACTGAAGCAGCAGTAGGACATCACCATCTGACCTATGATGGGTCCAGTTCTTATCATCCTCACACAGGACATACACAGGGACACAAAAGAGCCTGCAGTAAACATCTATTTTTGTTCAGCTGTCAGTCTGGTGCTGAGAATGAATCAATAATTCTGCAGCATACGGCTGGCTCCTCTCATCCCCCCAGTAACAGACATGTATGCACTGTAAGCATCATGTAAAAAGCTAAATTGAAAAAAACAAAAAAACAAAAAGAACATCAGCCTGAGAAGATGTTTGAGGAAAACATGGGAAAAATCAATGACGCACTGTCTCCGGCTGGACTCGAATTCCTGCCACGAATAGGAAAGTCGATATTACAATCCACTTACGTTGGCTTTTCTCAGCAGAAAGATAATGTTTGGGATTTCAGTCTTTGGTTCTGTTCATAAATGCAAAACAAAGGCGTGTTTGGAGCGAGGACAAATATAACTACTGGTTTCATCTGACGTCTAATGTTTGTTCACCACGTGTGTTTACACCAAAGACAAATGAGTCTATATAGACAAAGAGTAAAAATGCTGAATGCTGCTGCAGCTCACACATAAACAGATAAAAAAGACAAACGTTTTGGGCCATAGCCATTGTTTAAACCCAATCCGGCTCGACCTGTCAGCTCATCTTTCCGCTTTTTCGCTTGTAGTACAACCCGATCGAACGCCTCTCTAAGGTGATCGGGTTCCCTCTACTCTTTAATTTCTTTCACAACTTGCATACACTCCCAAAACTTCTCCATACCTGAGTTGGCGAGCAGAGATCCGTTTGAGGATGATCTCCTGAGGATTCGGAGGCCGTCGCTCCACGAGCGAGATTTGGGCAACCTCTTCAGGAAGCGTCCCAGTCTCCGAGACACCTGTCCAAAGCAGGCACTGCCCACCTCCCCTTCTGAATCACTCCTGACCTCACCCAGATGCAATGAAACGCGCCCCACAAATGTTTTGCTCACCCTGATACCTGCCACTCCCCTGGACCCTACCCCAACTGTTGCCTCCCCAACCTGCCTTGATATCAGGGGTGCTATCTGTGACATGGACGCACCATGGCGGTGGAACCACCCCACAGGCACCGACCTGTGCAGGTAACCTTCACTGGCTCTCCTGTCCTGGTCCTGGTCCTGACTGTCCCTCTCCCTCTGAGGACTGCTCCAGCGCCACCCTGCTCGGCCATCCCAGCGTAGCCACTCTGCCACCGGTGCCACGCTCCGAATAAACAGCCCTCTCTCCGCCCGCTCTGCCACCCCTCCACCTGTACTCTCCCCACACACTCCCTGATGGTCTAGTCTCCCCTCTTTGCTCCTCTACCTTCCCCTTTGGTCTCCACCTGACTGAATTTTCTCAGCATGCATACGTATGACCTGAGTTCCCGCTATGATACTTACTACTCTCCCAGGTCTCGGCTATAGATCATCCTTCATCTGCTCTTCTTCCCTGTCTCTCTTTCTGTCTTTACTGCAGCACCCACACACTCTGCAGTAACAGTCAGCTTAAAGAGACAGAGACCCCAGAATGTAATCACAATCCTGATACTGTAATCTCCTCCCGACTCGTCTCCAAAAGACAGAAACCTTTCCCGACGAAATGACTCTGCACTCGTAAATCAGCTGCATCCCTTACAGACAGATCACTGCAGAGCTGCGGCTACAGATGCTCCCTCCTCTACCTCCTCTCCCTCCTCTCCCCTCGACCCCTTCTCTCCCCCGTCTCCTTGGAGTGAAACCCCACCGTCTGAGGACGAAGACGTGAGTCAGCTAATACCACAACACTCACGCAACGTGTGGTCTGTGATGATGCGCAGCCAGAAGTCATTAATACACACTGTTGAAGAGGCAGATGGTGAGACAGTGGGAATGATCCTGCTGTCCTACTTCAGAGAGAGTGAAGGTTTTAAAGGAACAGGAAGTTCTTCGCTCACAAGTGCATGACATAATGATGAGCCATGGCCTTAATAAGTCCTGATGTCACCTCTGTACTGCAGTGCTGACTCCATGTTGCCTCAACACGATGAGGTGATGCCGACAATTCTTTACAGCCATCATTCCAAGAGTGCCTTTGTCTGCTCTCCTGTCTGTCCCCTTACCACCTCCACCACTACCATCCTCCCGTCACCCCCCAACCAAGGACAACCTAAATATAGCCTTCCTGAAAATCCCCATTGTCCCGCTGCACGATACAGCGCCAAGATGAAGTTTATCAGAATATAACCTAAAAACTCATGCTCACGTCCTTACGCCGCATGTTGCCCCAACACAGGGGTAGTTACGAAGTTACAAAGACTTTGCAACATGAAGAATTACATGTTAAATGATGCCATGGCACAGTTGAATGGATAGATGTTGCCATGCTCAACGCACCTCAGGGGTAACCAGGCAGCTGGTAGATTCAACCCCGTACATTACGTCTATGAACCCAAGTCCGATTCCTAAACCGCTAGGCCACTACTGCCCCTATTATTGATAGATGGATAGAACTTTATTTTATCCCTTTCTCTTTGGGAAATTATTTTCAGAGCAACATTCTGCTGCCACCAGCATTATCTTGAATTGAGACAACAACAATGTCTCCGTCATTGATAAGGAAATCCAGTTTCACCTTCCGAGCAAGACTGATGACTTCCAGTGGACGATCCACCTGGAGAAAGGTCCATGAAAGGCAGGCTACTGTAATGTAGTGGAACAGCACAGTTGTCTGAACCAGCATTCAAACAATGTGGGATGTAAAGTGCTACATAAATAAAATGTATTATTATTATCATTACCTGAGCAACAAACACAGAAATTGAAGAAAAGAGAGAAACTAGGCATAGGGCGGCGCCCCTGCAAATAAACTCAGTTCTGTGAACACTCTGGCTAAAAAATAAAAAGGAAATTCATTCAATATAGTTTCATTTAGAATATTTTTATTTTTAGAACTCTATTTATCCTTTGAGAGTATCCTTCGGGAAATTATGCCACTGCATAATCCAGTGCTTCTCAATTATTTTCTGTTATTACCCCCCTAGCAAGAAAAAAACAATTCATGCCCCCCACCACCACCCACTCTCCGCCACAACTTTATATATAATAGCAATGGTCTCTAAAATAGTTCTAGCTACACCTCTGCAAAACATCGTATCCTTGATGACATAAAGACAAGAAAAAGAAAGAGATATAGTTCAACTTACAAGGATGTGCAATTACACTTTATTGTAGTACGGCGGAAAAAAAAGCATGTTCCCCAGGGTCACACGCGCCCATCTCAACATTGCACCGCGCCCCACCAAGGGGCCTGCCCCACTATTTGAGAATCACTGATTTAACCCATCACCGTAGTGAGCAGGGGGCTGCGCTGGGGAGCAGTGTGGGAGGGAGGGGGGCGGCATGCTCAGGGCACCTCAGGGGTAACTTGGCAGTAGGGGGATTCGAACCGGAAGCCTGCCGGACCCTAATCCGCTTCCTTAACCACTAGGCCACCAGCTGCCCCAATACATCGTGATTCCAAAGGGAACTTTTGATCTGTTTTTTTAGCTGTTTATGTGGAATAATCTGGAAAGGCTCACAAGATCAAGATCAAGTGTTTTTGCAAAGACAGGAACTCTTCTTGTCCCAGTGCCGACTTAGAAAATAAAAGGTGCTGGAGGGGGAGGGGAGGAGGCAAATCAATGAAACAAAAAGTACTTTAACTAAAGACACAGTACATAGACAAAGCTTTCATCAGTCAACCAAACCACCACTGCAGCTCGAGGCACAGTCTCTAGGTTTTAACTCATCATCTCTGTAGGAATGTTTGGCAGCACGCAAGTGAAAAACTATCTTCATCCCCAGACTGGCAAAACAGGAGCGGTGGTATGTCGGGACTACGAGGTCACGAACTGCTTAGCACAACTCCCCTGCCATGTTTTCTTCCTCCACCGTGAATGTGAAAGACAGGAGCAATGTGGAACAGATGAGAACGTTCCAAAAACAAGGCCTGCACTGTGTTCACAGAGGGAGGGCTGAAGATCCGAGGAGTTTGGAGAAAACACCTCTTCTGGAGAGGCTTCCAAACTTCCATGAGGCAAAAATGAAAACACCAGATAGGGGGTCTCTCGGGGTCTGGGGCATGTGGGTTTAGGTTTGTGTATATATTCTACTTCGTGGCAATAAAGAAAGAGTAGAATTCTAGTAAATGGAATGGTGATACCAGCTCACACTAAGACATTGTTCAGCTCCCGGAGAAAGTGCAACGAGAATTAACAACATGTTAAAAAACAGGTTTTCATGGAATGCTGGAATGTAAATACAGGCTGTTGAAACTGACTGCTTTTTTCATGTTGTGAAATCCTGTTTTAAGGCACCGTGATCTCCAGGGAGTTCACCTCTAGGCAGAAGATAGAGGACTCTGTCTGCACATCTTTGGCCCAACTCCCCTAGAACCCGACTGTCTGATCTGGACCCTGGGCTATGAACTATGGCCTTTATAGTGCCCTTTTTTTTTTATTTGTAGAAATTTGACTTTTTCCTTGCTAATGTTTAGTTAGCCCGCCTGTCCGTCCTGGGTGAGGATCCCCTCCACTGTCGATCACCCTGAAGTTTCTTCCTTTTTTTTCCCCTATCTGGGTTTTTGGGAGCTGTTCCTCAGCGGGTGTGAGGGTCTATAAGGGCAGGGGGTATCTCTATATATTCTTTTTGATTCTTGTTTTTATGCATGCTTGTTTGTAAAGTGCCTTGAGATGACAGTTGTTATGATCTGGCACTATAAAAAAATAAAAGTTGAAGTTGAAGTTGAGAAGATGGCTGGGTTACCAGATTAACAGCAAACCAGAGGTTGGGGTTTAGCTGAATAAGAAATAACAATAATAATAATTTAAAAAAATCATCAACTCCATCTTATTGCTAAAATTACATTTTGTGTTTTCTTGTAAGAATAATTCAACTAAAGATATTACAGACTTATACACTCTTACTTTTGCAATTACCATATATACACCCAATACAAAATATACACTGTATATTTCAGTGTGAATCAACCATATCAAAACCCAGTGAGATCATTTGTCCTCGGTTGCTAAGAAACAAACAAACACTGCAGCCTGAAAAGCATTGTTGCCCGAAAGCTTGAACTGAAAATTAATGTGATGATTGACTCCATCTGCTGCTCTGTAATCCTAATATTTTCATCCTTAGAGAAAAAAAAAAAAATCCCAGACAGCTCCCAGACACTCAGAGCAGAGATTATCCTGTCTCTGTGACTGGAATCACGACACGATAAGAAAATGACGAACAACAACTGTAAATGGCGTCATATTGGGTAAAGGACGCTTTTCAGGGAAAAGTCAGAAGAAAAACTATACTAAATAATCAAGTATTTAATTTGGACTAGCTTGGTGGGCCGTATTACAGAGCTGAGTGTGCCACATCTGGCCCCCGGGCCTTACTTTACCCATGCCTAGTGTATGTAAATAGTTTTTACCAGGGTTGTGCACTGGCAATAAGCTGAGGACACATTAAATACCTCAATACATATATTGTGATATGCTGCGATACTATATGAACAACAATATATTGAGGTTTTTTTTTTAAATGTTACTGTAAAAAAATTGTCAACACAGTCGCTACACAACAGCAAACTATGGCCCGAGGGCCACATGCTGTCCGTTATGCTTAATAATCCACCGATTTCCCAAATGATGTTATTGATTTGTATGATTATTACCCTAACTTATCGCTGCAATATCTGTATCTCCCCATTAGAGGGCGTAGAAAGAGCTAAAAGTATTAAGACTCATTTTTATAGGTCATTTATCTTTGGTCCCACGAAACACTCCATCTGATGTCTCCAAGTGTTTGGCTAAAATACAACACAAAAACGAACCAATTCCATGAATATTGCATTTCAATTGTTGAAAAATGTAAAATATTGTGCTAGCCTATCAATTATGATACAGAGAAATGAAAAATTGCCAATATTTCAATGTATTATATTTACTCACACACCTAGTTTTTACGCATATGTTCATGAGGGTAATTCACAGAAAGCAAAAACGCCATCCTCTGCTCCCAGGAGGAGTAGCAAAAATAAAGGCAGCAGAAACGTGGGCCAAGGCGAGCCAGTTTCCAAAGGCCTGTTACGGAACAACAACACAGCAGCAAACTGTGAGACTGTGAGCTCTGGCTAACAGGACAGACTCCACCGGCCAAGATCGCTCCCCTGAGAAGGCAGAAAAAAGCTGCAACGCTTTTTATACGGCATTCTTTTGCAAATAAAACCAACACGGATGGAGAACCGGGCTGATAAATTACAGACAGAGGGAGTGAGGCAAGCAGTGAGACAAAGAAAAAAGAAAATGATGGTTGTTTATGGTTGCCTGGTCTCCGTGTCTCACTCCCTGTCATTTGTTGGGTGTAGTTGAAAGGGCAGCATGTGTGCGGCAGCTTCTATTTCAGCAGACTTGCTTGCGACACTCACCACAAAAATACCCTGAGATTCGGCTAAATTCGCCAATGCTGTCATAAATGTCCTAGTGACCCCCAGGATTGCACGCCGCAGTCACGTCTGAAGAGACATGTGGACATGGTAGCAGGGTAAAATGAAACTTACAGAGCGTTGCCACAGTCTTGAGGAAATATCCTTTTTTTTTCCATATCTAAAATAACAGCTTACAACCCAGATTTCAGGAACAGACTACATCGTGACTCACTACGTTTGAGTCTGACTCTTATTTATGTACTACATTTTTCGCCAGATGTTCTGATGCAACTGTATTTAGAGAAAAAGCTAAAGAAGCTAAATTAGGTTGGTTTGGACATGTGCAGAGGGACAGTGGTTATATTGGTATTGAATCCAGAGATGGAGCTACCAGGGTAGGAGACAAAGAGGAGATCGATGAATGCAGTGAGGGAGGACATGGAGGTGGTTGGAGTTAGAGTTGAGGACACACAGGACGGGGTGAGATGGAAATTGTTGACTCAGTGTGGCAACCACTGCGAAAAAAAAGGGACAAGCCGAAAGGAAAAGAAGACAATCTGATGCAACGATATGTAATAATGTATTTTTTTGAAATCATGCCACTAGGTGGCACTGATGCAAGTTAAATGAAGCAAATGTTCATTGTTACATCTAACACCTAGATCAATAGACGCCAGTTATTTTCTTTCCGTTTTTAGTCATTCGGTCATTTCAGTAGCTGGAATTTTTTGTTTTTCCACCTAGTTTGATGTCTTTCTATCTAAACGCAAAAGGCGTCAAATTTAAAGAATACACTTGTTTGTGTTTTACCAAAGAAATACTCTAGTCTAACCAGACTAGACAGTTGATAATGCATTGCATTTTATGTTCACAAGCCATCATTAACATAGACAAATATGTCAATATCGTGTCTGAAACTAACCTTTTACATATTGACAGACTCCAATATTGACCTCTTATTGTTGCCTTTGAGATGTGACAGTAGTTCAGTCATTGAACATCACAGGGAAGTGAACCTGAACGGGTCATCGTAGACTAGCATAGACTTTTTAGGAGACTAATTACTTCATAAGAACAAAATAATAGCAAAAAAAACTGGGCTGGGCTGCAGGTTCGAATCCATCAACTGCCAGGTTGCCACTGTGGTGCGCTGAGCATCAACGTAAAGTTGCCCCCGTGACCCAGCAACGGACAAGCAGAAGAAGATGGATGGAAGTTTCTTGTTTTGTTCCTATTTCAAGCACAACGCCAAAAGTTTCCAGTTTCCATTTTCATTCCTTGAACCGGTTTAAAGCCCTGACTAAACCTGAATTCCAGGCAACACCAGAGGTAAAAATCCACTGAGGTGCACAGTGAGTTGGGACGTTGCCATGCTTAATGCACCTCAGTGGCAACCTGGCAGCTGGAGGATTTTAAACCCTCCAGACCTAAGCTCAGTCCCTTTACCACTAGGCCACAACGGCCAAAAACAGGAATCAGATGAATGAATAAACAGTAGGGCTGGGTTAAAAAAATCGATTAATCGATTTTTTTGTTAATAGGACGATATCGATTCATAAATCCAAAAATCGATCTTTTTTTCCTTCTTTTCCCAACAACTTTACGTGAACTCATGCACCACAGATGATTACATATTTGCATGGTTACGTGCAAGTTAACACACTTGCACGTAATACAAATGTAAAAACAACATGCCACTAAAATCTAAAACTAGAGTCTGCCTTGTAATTTTGAGTCAAGTCATGGTAAATAAAAAAATGCCTGATGGATTAATATGACTGACCTTGAGTAAATTTGTGATAGAAATAAATGTAAAAAAAATACATTTTTTATTAGCAAATGGATTAAGTTTAAATTTTAGTTTTGATTCTTCTGAGAATAACGTCGGTACCGAACCATAATTGATATGACAAAAACGGAATCGAAAACCAAAGCGAATCGTGAATCGAATCGAACCCTTGTGAATCGAATCAAATCGATTTAGAAAATTTGAATCAATACCCAGCCCTAGTATGTCTTAATGTGCGTGTTTGTCCGAACTGTGTTCCAGTAACCTCTTCTACCGATCCACTGGGCGAGGACACACTATATCAGACTTCACTGCAGTGTTGGACCATTTCTCACTCTTTCCCTCGTCCCCTCGCTCACGCTGGCTCGTTTTCCTACCTACTGCTAAAAATTCTCCTCTTTCCATTTCTTTGTCATCCATCCAGAGCCTTGATACAATCTTGTTCTCAGGATCAATTTCTCAATCGTTCCTCAGTTGGTTCCAGTTTCTTTTTTATTTTTTTTTTTTTTATTTCTTCACATATCAACCACACATCTTTACAGTGTCCTACACCCATGACCCAGCCCCTATCACAGAGAGCTGCTGACATCAGGCCAACTCAGCAGTTGCATTCACTGGACTGCACACAAAAATCTAAAACACAGTAACTGTGCAGTAGAGGCTGTAAGAAGGTTTGCACACAAATAAAGACAGATGGTAAAAAACTCACCAGAAAACCGTTTATGACTTTGTATCTATAACAAATATCTCATTTTGACACGGCCAAAAAAAAAAAAAAAAAAAAAAAAAAAAAAAAACACCTTTACTGCACCAAAGTGTCAGCTTTACACACGTCTCCATTGTCCTCATGGATTTCAACAGTGTTTGTCAGTGTAATTTCTACCATCTCTCCCTGGTTCTTTGAGCGCAAGCTACAAATCACACAGACTCCGGGAGGCAAAGCTGGACGGACCTGATAATGAGCTTTCCATAGAAGATTCCTGGCTGCGTCTCATCAGCGAAACAAAGGGCAAAAAAAAAAAAAAAAAGTCTCTTTCTCCATCACGGAATTATGATTACAGCAGAGCCACGCAACGGAGACGGACGTTTTCTCTCTGTGAGAGATACAAACTTTCTTTCCTTAAGACAAACGCAATTAGTATTGGTCTAGTATTAGTGCAGAACATAAAAAAAAGCCAATATATTTATAATATATTTCAGTTAAAGTGCAGGGGGGACATAAGTAAAAGACGAGGACAGAAACAATGTTTTTGGTTGAGAGGAAATGTTCAAACATAGGGCTGGGTTTCAGATAATCCTGATAGCCTATATCCTTATCACACCTCTCCATGGCTCAATGATTCTTCTGAAACTGGGTTTGAACGACAGTTTTTAATTGCACTACTGCCCCCGGTGGTCTATTTTCATTACATCATTCAATACTTTATTCATTTAGTCTGTTTTTCTCGCATATTTTCCAAGATGATTCTCTACAGAGTTGCAAGAGGGATGGAACCATTGCCACCAATCCACACTGGACCCTGTATCACAATCATGTGACGTCCACTGAGGACACGGGTTAAAGACACAACGACTCAATGAGCCAAAAATTAAAATATGGTTTACGTTGATGGTAAAACAACATTATGAGTTGTCCAGAACCAGAATTTAATATAGGTCTCCACGACTGCCACCCAAATCACACTGCCCCATACTGTGAGTCAGCCACTTTGAGTTTCTAAAAAGATCTTGGACTTAAAATTTTCTGACCATCATGGTTGGACCCATTAGAATATTATTGTTAGCTTAACCTGCACCATATTGAACTTTTGTTGAACTAGTTTTTGGAACACACCCCACGGGTATCTCAGGTAGACCATGGGGGCTACCAGCCTTCCTGTGGGTGGTGCACCCACAGTTAAAATGGGCCACATAATATAAGGGAGTGGCCCATTTTTGGCCCACGGGCCTTGAGTTTAACATAGGTGGAATAAGGACAGAATCCATGGTGGTCCTGCTGACTTCATGAGGTTTTTCACGTCATGACTCAGTGGATTATTTGACAAAGAAATGTCTTATAATGATTGAAATATTCTTTAAATCAGTCTTATATTTTCTCAGTTTTGGTCTTTGGCGTTTCACCCATGGTTTTCAGTACTGATAGTACTGTACATGGAAGCTGTGGAACTGGATCATCTAACACCCAAGTGACAGTGTGAACGGAATGAAACAATTGAACTCACTTTGACACTTCACCGCCCTGGTTGTGATCTGACAGCTGCAGGCATCGCACCAGTCCTCGGCGACCGGCTTGGCTTCGAACCGGTGTCCTTCACCAGTCTCCGTCCTCACACGGGGGTCATCATCCTGGGTAAAGATGGACCAGGCCTCCCGTCGTGACGGCTCCTGCCGGGACAGCCTCACGACTCCGCTCTTGGCTTGGGTGACCCGCTCCAGCGAGAGTCCGCCGCTCCCACCGGCCGCGGAAGACGGCGACGCCGGGTTGGAAACGTGATGGTGACCGCTGTTCCGACACTGTCGCCGGCTGTGCTGCGGCCGCTGAGACCCGTTGTGATGCATGGTGCTGACGCCGGACCTCCGTCCACCGGCGTCACCGTTACAGACGACACAGGGTTTCTCGTCGGTACCGGTCACGGAGGTCCTGGCGCAGTCCGCGGTCCGCTCCAATCCGTGCCGGTCCTGGCTACGTGGTTGACACGCGGCTCTGCATCCCTCAGCGGACAACTGTCCCGCTCTTAGCGCGGATTCGACTCCTGGTTCCGGACACATGGTCTGAGGAGTCGGTTCTGCTGCCGTGGCTGTGGGCTCCACGCTGCCCCTGCTGCTTCTCCTGAACATCATCTTCTCTCTGGACGCCTTCCTCTGAGGGGTGATCTTCTTCCTGGCGCTGGTCAGTTTGAAGGCGAAGAGCGCTGGTTCCGAGTCCAGCCTGTGCTGACCCACCACACTGACAGACGCCATTGTCCGGTTCGCTTCTGATGTGTGTGTGAGAGAGAGATAGAGAGGGGAGAGAGAGAGAGTTGTGTCTCGTGTCGTGTGTTTTCACTGCGTGCTCTGAATGTAAACTCCACTCACGCCTGCAACAAGCGTGTAGTAGTGACGCAGAGGTGACAGCTTTAAATGCGGCGTGGGCGCGTACCCCGTAGGCGACGGGGGCGCGCACGGATAAACCGATTTGCATAGGTCAGGTTCAGTTGAGATTCAGTGTGTATATCTGCGTGTGTATATATGTGGATATATGTGTGTATTTCAATTCATTTATATGTGGGTATGCTTACAGTATATGTCATACACACATATATATATCACACTGTCATATATATTTCTATATATGTATACAGTACATACAGACACACACATACATACATATATATATGTATGTATGTATATATATATAGTATAGTATACAGTATACGCTAAGACAGTGTGGGTATATAAGCATACCCACATACACATACACACTGTCACAAGACAGTGGCTCTCAACTGTTGGATCCCGACCCAAAAGTGGTTCGGTGGACCCATTCTGAGTGTGTCGCAAACAGCTGGTCAAAAATCAGCTAAATAATGTGAATCTGCTGTTCAGCATGTGTTTTATTTCAGAAAATCTCTTATTTTGAAAGGCACACTGCTGCATAAAACTAAGTTCTAATTCTATGAGCGTGGGTCGCGACCATAGAAATGACCACAGGAAAATGTGGGTCCCGGAGTTGTTGACCAGTTGAGAACCACTGCATTAAGATGGATAATAATGTGAGTCACTCTGTTACTCAGTAGTAATAGTGTCAATGTCATAGTGAAATATAATAACAATAAGAATTGAGATTGTGATTATTGCTCAATAAGACTATAACTAAACTCTACTAACATTAACCTACATATCTACATTCTGCTAACCTACTTATTGACTAACATCCACCATCCACATGTTCAGGTTTGACATACCTCAATTCTACCCTTGCCTGTATCTATTGTATTGTTTTTGTACTTATATTATTTATACAATGTTCGGTACTCTATCTATCTATCTATCTATCTATCTATCTATCTATCTATCTATCTATCTATCTATCTATCTATCTATCTATCTATCAATCTATCTATCTATCTATCTATCCATCTACCTACCTACCTACCTATCTATCCACCTACCAGAGAATGAAAATGAATGAATGAGTTCATCTTGAGGAATGTTCTGGAACCCTTAACCCACAAAATGAAATGATTCAGTGAGCATTTCTGGTTGTACCTAAAAATTGCACACTTGATACACTTAAATTTCCAAGAATTATGTTGTTCTTCTACTATCAAACATTCCCATGAATGAATGTTTCATGTAAAATCTGTTTATTTTATAAAAAATTACAACATGATCCTGTAGATATAAATGTAATACTGATCTATTGTGTGAGGTACCATGTACCCCAGCTGGCCCCTGAGCCATAGGTTGATCCCAATCTAGCATAGAAAATATATCACTTAGAGAATGTATTGTATTGCTGTTAAATCCATTTAGTAATGAAGAAATCCAAACAATAAAACACTGTCCTTCCTACAAAGAAGAGTGGATTGGATGTCAGAGTAACCATAGGCAACAGTAGCAAAATAACGTCAGCAGGGAAGTTAGTTTAACCTTGGAGAGCTGTAAGAAAAAAAAAAAAAACTTTTAGAAATAAAGGTTTTGTGGAAATAGATATGTAGAATTACAGTCTGAAGAATTCCAGAAGTTTCCTGACATTTCCTTGTCTTATATGCAGTTTTTCTTTTGTTTTCGTTTTTTTTTTGTTTTGTTTCGTCTTGTGCAGCAGGTCTGAACAAGGAACTCAGTTCCTTTAAAACGCTCAGTTTCTGGAAAAGACAAGGAAAAAAAATCAGATGGAAACAGATCACAACTTCTCGTAAATGTTTCTCAGAGTTCAAGTGACAACAAAACACAACCCAACATTCCATGCGTGTATCACAGACGACTGGGTGTCGTGTATGTTTGGTCTGAACTTCTAGCCCTGACCCTCAGACGATACTGACCGATACAAAACGGAGGAGCTGAAACACTTGTACCTGACTAGTGATATCGTAGTCGTTACATCAGAATTAGAGCTCAGAGAAAAATGTAAACCAGGGGTCTCAAACATGTGGCCTGCGGGCCATTTGCGGCCCGTGGGACGATATTTGGTGGCCCCCACCCAGATATGAAAGTTTATTCTTAGCGCAACCTACAGGATTTATAGAGAGGTTGCTGTTGTCTCACTCGTGGAGACCAGTGTCTCCACTGTTGGCGCTGATGATGGAGGTTCACCAAAAAATAAATTTATCATAGTAAATGTATTTTCACATACTAGTGTATTGTATTGTACTGCAGTATAGCATTGCGTGTTTCACTGGTAAATATATGGTAAGATTTTCTGTTTTATAGGCTTGCTCTCCACATTTTGGAATAATCTTACAGTTGCCAAAAACTTGGTCTACAGACTCCTTCTGGTTTATTATCTTTTCATTGTTTTTGTTTCTTGTCATCTGCTGTGTTGGATTTTACAGAATCATATACACTATATATATATATACATATATATATATATACAAATTCAATACAATCCAAATTGAACCAAAAGGATTCATTTACCCTTAATATATATAGTGTATATTAGGAGTGTGACGATTCACTCACATAACGATCCGATTCATATCTCGATTCACAGGCTACGATCCGATTCAGGAACGATTCATAAAAAATATTGAACGATCGATCCAGTTTGATCCAAAACAATTAATTTGCACAACCCTTATATATATATATATGTATATATATTTTATCTTTTCTTTTGTATTGGACATTGAAATCAGATGCTGCCCTTGGGTGAAATGACAGTAGGGGCAGTGGCCCTAAGCTTATCTGATGTAAACAAAACTTTTGTACCTGATTTGACACATTCACAAACACTCGACCTTTACTTCACGGTGAGAAAATACCAACGGACTCCCAGCTTTGTTTGTGTGGGTTGGAATAAGAAACACTAAAAATTTCCCCTCTAACACATATGAGAAGGCAAGCAAATCCCCCCCACACGTGTAGAAACTCCCAGGGCGGTGTGTCGCAGTGGGAGGTGAACTTTCATTTTCACACACAGTGTTCCACAACGTTCTGTTTTCTTTCATTTCTCTCTTAAATCACAACAAGTAAATAATGAATTAATGGATCGATTCGTTCAGACACTCGCAGTAAAAATACTATTTTTCTTTTTACTGCTTCTTCAAAGAAGAAGCTGACATTAAAACAAACAAACAATTTTACTTTCGCTTTCTGAAATCATGTGATTTCCCAAATTTCCCCGCTCTCAGAGTGCAGATGACGACCAGCTCAGATTCCAAAACAAACCCCACGTGAACCCGCCTGAAGCTACTGAGGTGTCAACACAGAGACTCCGTCCAGTCCTCCGTCCTCCCTGATCTTCTCTGTTCTCTTTTACAGTGAAAACCCGATAAAAGTCATTTATCACAGCAGGAAAACAACAACAAAAAAAAAAAAGACAAAAAAGACAAAACTGATTAATCACTGAAGACAACCAGTGATGTAATCAATCAATTCTATCTACACAGAAGACACTTTGACCTCTTTTGACGAGGCATTCGAAGGATTTTTTTTTTCACTTAACACATGCAGACACGTAATTACCGCCACAGAAACCAAGAGAAGTCATTTGTCAGGTTGAAAAGTCCATTTAAATGTTTGTTTTCATTCTACATAAAAAAAAAAAAACGGACTAAGAAAAACCTTGAAAACAAACACGGAGGTCGCTTGATTGACATTGTTTCTGTCCATTATTCTGGCAGTCCGTCAGTGTTACTGCCGATTAGGAAAACAGTATCTCTAAAAGCATTAATGAGGTTTTTATTGAACTGACGTGCTGAGTCGTCAACCACACACACACACACACACACGCACACACACTTCCCTTTCAATTTAATTCTGGCTTCTCATCTCGAAATTGAGAATTCACATTTATTGATCGTCTTCAGTCGTTTCCTCCGAAGTAACATTAACTGCTGACGCTTCCTGAAAGCAGATACAGTTCGAAATGTTCTCTGCTCTGCATCTCAGGCAGAAAAACTGAGGACTTGGAATTGTAAGAGGTTTTTTTTTTTTTTTTGCTCTTTGGGTCAGAGTGTCGATGGTTTGGACAAGCTGGAGTGCAGAGCTGCTGCAGAGTTCACTGCCCCCAGACTGTAAGGACCAAGAACATAAAGTGAAGTCAGGACTGAGGAAAATCCAGTCATTAAATGTGTTAAAACAGAAGGAAACAAAATAAAGTTGATCTCCCCACTCACCTCTCGATGACGGTGTTATTATTCTGAAGCTCTTTGACCAGGAGCTCCATCTCCTCCTTCAGATGGTGCATCCTGCCAGGAAGTCAGACATGTCACTTTTATAAATACAGAATAGTTTTTGGCACAGCTGGCTTTGAGTGATACAGAATTCCAAAAATATCTCAAATATCTTTTTTGGCACACCATCTTCACCCGCTTTTCTGTTACCATCTCATCTCTACCATCTCGTCGATGTTTCTCCTGACATGATCAGAGATGCTTTAGATAAAAAAAAAGGCCAAAGCTACCATTAATGTTCAAAAATGATAACTTTCTCCATAGGTTGTCTGTTCTAAAAGCTATAGCCTTTTATTATAGAAGTAGTAGAAATAAGATAAGATAAAAAAGAAGATCCGTCCCTAAGGGATAATAATAATTATTTTCTTTCAGTTTTTAATAAAATAAAAAATAGACATTTTATATATTGCCGTTGCTGCAGAGAAACACAATTTTCATTTAGTAAATAAATACAGTCACAAAATAATGTAATTTCAGTCATTAATATTAACACTATCATTATCATCCCTGTCTTTGGTGTGAAATTTTCCGCCCAAACTGGGCGGTGGACTATCAGTGGGCTCAACACCTGCAGGAAGGTGCAGTATGGAGCAATGTGATTTGGGTGGCAGTTGTGGAGACTGTTACCCCCGCGACCATGTGATGGATAAGCGGATGAAAAAGGACTGACTTTATAAGGAAATTTGTTAAAGAAAAAAAAAATTACATTTTATAGAAAATAAATATTTGTTTTTGGAAATCCACTAAAAAACATTTTTCCCTCTATGTTGTCCAGACAAACTCACCAAAATAAAAGGAAGTTAGAATAAGCAAAAAAAAAAAAAAAAATGCAATATGTGCATCTCCATAAATAACAGCGTATCCACCACAGAAATGTTGTTTAACAAGACATTTTTTCCTACAAGATAAATCCGCTGTAATTTTTTTTTTCCTCTGCTGATAAACTGCATGGTTAGCATTTCATAAACTGACACATAAACAGTTCTTATTGGACCATGAAAACAGGTGAAAAAGAACAGACCTTAAATCTTTCCTCAAAACGTTTCCTCCAAACATAAACTCTTGAATGTGACCTGTTTTTTTTTTCTTCCTGGGCTGAAACTGTGTGAACAGATTTTTTTTACAAACACAAAGACCACACAAGTTCACACCTGGACACCATCTGATCTTTGTCCTGCGCTGGGACTCCTGGCTGCGACTGCTCCGCTCTTTGGGTCTGTAGACTGAAGAGGACTCTGTCCAGAGCCTGGGAAAAAAACAAAAATGACACATGAATATAAATCATATATGATTTGCAATTATTAGAAGCAACTAAAAATGAATTTGTCCTCGGAGAATTGTGTCTTTGTGGATCTGTAACACAGCAGCACCAGGACAGAGAGAGATATAAAGTAAGCTGCTGACCTGGACAAGGAAAGGACACAGGAAGCTCTTTTTGACAGTTTTATGTCAGTGTCAGAGATGAATCAGTACCTTATTCTGGCTCTGCTCACTCCGCTCCAGGTCGGCCAACAGGCCCGTGGAGAAAGAGGTGAAGTCATGGAGTCGTGTCTGCATCTCCTGTAAGATGCTGCAAAGTCAGGACAAAAAAAAAAAAAGGTCAGAAAAAAAAAAAAAAAAAAAAAAAGACAGCGGTGAGTAGAAGAAGAAATGAGAACTGAGGCAACTTAACATTAAGGGGACAAACCTGTATCAATACCCCATATAACAGCTAGGGGGGGACTGTTTGAAACCCTACTGGATTTCACTTGTGAATAGAAAAAAAAGAAATAAAAGCTAAAAAACATCAATGAAGTTCAAATATGTTCGTATATCACTTAGGGCAAAACTACAGTAAAACTAAAAATAAAATTTTAATTTGAAAAACTCCTCAGGGAGTGAAAGGAGAACCGCGATATAATAGCACTTATTTAAAAAATTTGTTTAAAAAGCTCTACGTAAAATCAGAAAAGAGAAAATAAAAACTTTTACAGAGGAGAAAGTCGGTCAAATCAAGGAATTAAATAAAGGTGTTTGATACTCTGTGAGTAAAATATAAATTTGATTTCTTTATCAACCTGTGACTGAGGTGAACAGATTCTCACAGAACACCAGTCGTCTGCTGCGTCTGCAGTTCTATCTCCTCTCTGCAGGTTTGCTGCAGATGAACGAACAGCGCAGAGCGAAGCAGCTGCAGCAGAGAGAAGCGTTCACACCTCAGCACACACGGAGCGATTACTGCGTGTGCAACAATAATTGAGAACATCTCATTCTAATACGACCAAAATGAGTTGTCTCCTGATTCACTAAAAAAACGTCTTCATCCCAGTCGTGACAGTAGAAGTCGACAAACAAGTAATTACGCAACACAGGCCCGAAAATAGACTGAGAATCTACACAGACATGACGCAATACAGGACATTTCAACAGTACCAAGGTGATGATTGATGGTATGACTGAAGGAAACCTCAACTGAGAAGAAGCAAAGCTAAAAACAATGACCTCTCTCATCAAATAAAGGAAGTAAAAGTATAATGTATTTCCTTTTTTCTTCTGAGACAAATAAGAACTGCCCCACACTTGACCACTGATTAAAGGTTATGCTTCTTTTAGATCAGTTGTATTATTTGTCTGTTTGTTTAGTCATATACAATCAAGATAATAATCATATATTTACTGAAAACGCCTTCCCACGCATTGGTGTAGTATTGCAGTACTTCATGGAGTGGTGTACCCTTTTTGTTAGTTCCAAAGTGCAGCGGTTAGCGCGCCTGCCTTCAAAATAAAGGCGGCAGAGAGTCACTTGTTCCATTCCCAGATTTCCAAGCTTGGTGCTTGCCCTGGGCAGCCTAGAGTTCACTGTGGCTATTAACATAATAATTTCCCAAAAGTGGGATAATTGAAGTATAACTTCTTTAATAGTACCTTAATCCTTCTTCTTCACCTTTCACTTTCGTCTCTTTTTTCAGAGGTTGCCACAGCGAATCATCCTTCTCCATCTCCTCATGTTCTTTCCATCTTCTACTCTAACTCCAGCTACCTCCAAACCTTCCTGTCTGTGTTGTCCATCAAATGACCTCATTCCTAAACCTGTCCATCCTTGTCTCTCCTAAAAAGAACATCAGCATATTTAACTCATCCATCTCCAGGTCTACCTCCTGTCTTCTGACTATTGTGTCTCTCTTTAATCCATACATCCTGGTCTAAATGTTTAATTAATCATTTAATTGTATTTTAGTGTGAGTATAGATAATAATAATAATACATTTTATTTATAAGCGCCTTTCAAGTCACTCAAGGTCACTTTACAAAAAACAGTTACAAACAACAGGTAGATCACCTGCTCCAGGTCCCCACTGAGGTCAGAAGGTCTTTGTATCTCTGCACACAGTCTTCTCTGAACAGAGACTTCACTCGTTTGATGTGAGTGGACAGGTGGATTCTGGGAAATAAAGAGAAATAAATGGAGATTGAGCTCCTGGTAGAAACTGCTCCTGGTAGAAAGTGTCTAAATGAGCTGAAAAAATAAGAGCGGAATCATATTAACTTTTCAAACTTGTGGATTTGTTCATCATTATAGGACAACTCTGTGAAGAAAAGTGGAGGCCGTTAATAAAAGTCATAAGGTTATTTTTCTTTTTTTTTTTTCATAAAAGAACTACACGTACTGCCAATTTGTCTGTCTTTGCGATAGTGCTGGTGAATTGCTGTTATTTTCTGAAGGAGCGTCTCCATTTTCTGGCAGCTGCAAAAAAATAAAATAAAAAAGGTTAAGATATACAAGTAAAAAAGCAGATTTTTTTACTGAAGGCTTTAAATCCGCACCACATCTACCTTTTATCATTGGCCTGGCTCTCCATGAACTTGGCCTGCTCTATAAGCAGCTGCTCCAGTCGGTTCTGAAACTCTTGTATTCCTGCTGCGTAAATCGGTAGATGTTGGTGAACCTGTGGAGGAAGAAGAGATGATTAATGCTCATCAAAAAGAAGAAGAAATATCCAGGACTTTTCTGTCATTTAATAACATCACAATAACAACGTCGTTGCACATTTTTCTCTTTATTTATTAATTAATTCTATTACCCAGATTATATGTTTCATGTTTATAGTATTTTCTGATTTTTCTTATATAAAAAAATAAAAAGTATAAATTAATCTAGGTCTCAGGGGCAGAAGTCTCTACAACTGCCACCCAAATCACACTGATTTAAGCGTGTTATGCTCATAGTGCCTCAGTGTCAACCCAGCAGTTAGTGGATTCCAACCAGAACCGTTGCAGAACCAAGTCCGTTTCCTTAACCGCTGCCGCAAATCGACATTTTATTATGAATATTTCATAATGTATTGAGAAGGTATTTTTTAATGGCCTATGAAAACTGTGCGGTTTTATTTGATAAATTAAAAGTAAAGTACAAGGGCGGTTACAGCATTCTGCATAACTTATATAAGTGGTCATAAAAACCACTGAGGGGTTTCAGCACTGATCAGTGTCAAAACTCACCAGCTGAAGTTTCTGGTCTGCTGAACCTTGGGTTCCTGAGGTGTTAAACCCACTGAGATGCACAAAAAAAAGAGGGAGACAGAAAAGTTTAAAGTTCTGGTTTCAGCAATTAATATGTGGACTATGTTACTAGCAATGAAGACTGGATTATTGGTGAAGGTGAAGGGAAAGGAGAGACACAATAGCAGAAGATAGGAAACAGAGCTGGAGGTGGAGGAGTTAAAGATGCTGAAATTCTCTTTAGGAGAGACAAGGATGGACAGGACCAGGAATGAGGTCTTTAGATAGACACAGACAGGAAGATTTGAAGAAAAAGGTAGAGAAGACCGATTAAGATGGTTTGGACATGTTCAGAGGGACAGCGGTAGAATGATCCTAGAGATGTAGATGGAGCTACCAGGTAGGAGACAAAGGTGAGATTGATGGATGCAGTGAGGGAGGACGTGGAGTTAGAGTTGAGAATACAGAGGACAGGTGGACATGGAAAATGTTGATTCGCAACCCATGAAAAAGGGACAAGATGAAAGACGAAGATAAGCATAACAATTGTGAATGGATTTATACAGTTTATTTCTGTATATATATATATATATATATATATATATATATACACAGCTTTTAATTAATATTATTGATTTTATATATTATTTAGGCTTGTAGACATCGATACTACATTATGACTTTTGTAACCGAAAGCTTGAAAGCATTTTTTTTGTCCATGTAGTTGCATTGTTCAGAAATTCAGCTGGAATCAAGTATAACGTAAAAACAACCTACAGTTTCTGCTCTGCACCAACAACACAAATCCTGTTAATGATAAACCTTCAGGATTAAACATTGTTACCAATCAGTGATTAAGAATAACTTTGCAGAGCGCCTCTGGTTCCACGACTGTGAGTTCAACTCTGTTTACATGAATCCTGACGTCATGAGTGAAGAGACAAACTCACAACGTCTGACTCCTCTGGTGTAGGACGAGGCAGGACTGCAGTCTAACGGTGATCAGTGCGATCCTGTGAACGGCTTCTCCACACTCTCTGCGCAACTTCATCCTGGAGAGATGGATGCTGTGAGTACTGTGGCTCCAAGAATGAAATCCTGACTCACAACTCAGGAGATATGACGTCCTTCCTCACATGTAGCTGTAGTATCCCTGGAGCAGGAGCTCTGTGTGTGTGCGCAGCAACTTCACGATCCTCAGATACTGGTGAACCACCCCCACCATTACCTGGACAGAGAAACGGTTTGAAGGGAATCATAAATCGTGATTGTGAAGCACAAGATATTACTGTTGGACAGGAGTCTCCTCAAAAGTATTACCTTGGAAAAACTGTGATCTGCCACTACTTCAAATCTGGATGGGATGACAGGAGACTCTGCTGCGATTGAGAGAGTAATATATAAGTATTTGAGGATGTATATATAGATATTAGGGGTGTGATGATTCACTCACATAACGATCCAATTCATATCTCGATTCACAGGCTACGATCCGATTCAGGAACGATTCATAAAAAATATTAAACAATCGATCCAGTTCAATCCGATTCGGTTCAGTTCGATCAAAACCGATACAAAACGATAAATTTGCACACCCCTAATATATATGTAGTGTATATTAGGGGCGTGACAATTCACTCACATAACGATCCGATTCATATCTCAATTCACAGGCTACGATCCGATTCAGTAATGATTCATTAAAAAATATTAAACGATCGATCCAGTTCGATCCAATTCGGTTCAGTTCAATCCAAACTGATTAATTTTGCACACCCCTAATAGATATATAGTCAGACAGATACACCTCAGCCCAAATTATTTATTCCCCTATCAAAAACAAAGATTTTTTTTTTTTTACAGAAGAAGGAATTGTTTCTAAAATTACTAAAATCAATCAACTTCATGAAGTTTTCCTTGCTTTCCTCACATTTGGATTATTCACAAATATAAAACGCATTTGAAAACACACATATTTTCATATATTCTCAGTCATGGTTGGTCTTACGTTCTTTGAAGGGCAGCCTGGCATTAGACTCAGGTTTGTAGCTGAGCAGCAGCAGTGGCTGGGTGGGTGAGCTGCGTGGAAGGTTGACCACCTTCATGTTGCCCTCCAGGGGGAGATCATGACCCAGGTAGAGCAGGTGTTGCTGCTGAATTCCTATACCGGTCTGAGACGCCACCTCCTCGAGAAAGACTGACACTCTGGACAAAAAGACGGCTTCACTTTAATAACAGCACCTGTTGAATAGTAGTCATTTAGGTGGAGACTCTGCGTACGTGTTGTAGTGATGTACGTAGATGGAGTGAACCGCCGCCTGCTGCAGAGCAAAGAGATGAACCGGCTGACGCTGCAGTATGTCCGTGGTGGCTGTGAAGAACTGGTCAAAGCCCCAGCACTGGTCCTGGTCTGCCTCTAGTATACCAGCTAAGACTGGGACCAAGAGTGCCCTCAGACCCCTGTGGACACAGAGACGGAGAAATAAGTCACATAAATCACACGCTTCCGTACAGATGTTGATGTTATGTTTGTTCAGTGACCTACAGGGACAGTTGGCAGCTTTGGGGCAGGTCGTAGCTCCAGTCTATGGGTCCACCCTCCACCCGCTGTATTCCAGCTATGGCATCTGTAGGTTTCTGTGTAGTTATTTTAAACCTGAGGCAAAAACACCACCAAAGTCAGGACTCGTGAATTAAAGTTATTGTTCAAAAGACCTTTTAACAAAATCACAACACTGAAACTGGGCAGCAGACATGTGATTTGGGTCAAGCTGCCATCCTGTTACGATCCACATTATCTGGAAATGTCATGAATGTTACTGCAGCAAAAACAGAAGTAAATCTTTCTGATCCATAAAAAGAATATAATTCAAACCCTCCACCTCCAGTTAATATGACCCAGGCTTAAACTTTAACATCACTGTTGGATTTGGTATTAACCACAACTACTGTTACTGATACAGCTACAAACTGGGGACACATGGTTTAAAGCTACAGATACATGTGTTCCCTGAATATATCCAACAACTTTTTTTTGTCTACACCTTGTCCATTTTTTTCAGCGGTTGCCACAGCGAGTCAACAATATCCATCCCACCCCGTTCTCTGTATGCTCAACTCTAACTCCAACTACCTCCATGTCCTCCCTCAATGCATCCATTAATGTTCTCTTTGTCTCCTACCTGGTAGCTCCATCTCTAGGATCATTCTTCTACCAATATAACCACTGTCCCTCCTCTGAACATGTCCAAACCATCTCAAACTGGCTTCTTTTACCTTTTTCTCCAACGTTCCTGTCTGTGTTGTCCCTCTAATCACCCCTAAAGAGAATCTTAGCATATTTAACTCCTCCACCCCCAGGACAGCTTCCTGTCTTCTGCCTATTCCTAATCTGTCCATCATGGCTAGTCTCACAACTGTCCTGTAAACCTTTACCTTCATCTTAGCTGACTCTCTTCTATCACAAATCACTCCCCACTCTTTTCTCCAGTTGTTCCATCCTGCCTGTATTCCATTCTTCTCCACCTTCCAGTCTCCACTGCTGTGAACATCTTAAGTATCTAAACTCCTCCACCTTCTCCACCTCTGCTCCTTGTAACCTCAACAGGGAAAAATAAAGAAATACCAAACTAAACAGATGAATAAACCATGTTCGCCAATGGGAATAACCCTCAAAACCTACAGTTTATTAAACAGTTAAAAAGAGAAACATTTTTGGTTCTAAAGTTGAGATTAAAGGTTAGCCCTGAGATTATCCAATCAGCCTCCAGCTAAGTATGAGGTCACCAGTAACATTTCTAAAGTTTTTCACCTGATAATTGATTTATTTATGCAGCACTATGAACACCATAAACCATAAATAATCACCCACATCAGGGGTTTGTTTCTGCGAGGTCCTTCGTAGGGTGTGAAAGGGAGACTCCCAGTGGCGGCATGGTAGAAGGTCACACCAATGCTCCACAAATCAACGCTCACTCCATAGGACTTCTGGTGATGCTTGCGCAACACTGCTCGCTCATACATGTCTGGATGCTACACAAAGAAACACATATTGTTAGTTAATGTTGGTTTACGAAGTTCTATAAAAAAAATTGCTATTTTTGGATTATTTAATATGTACATGTTTTGGCCACACGATGGCGCCCCAGGTCATCAAATTAAATGACACGCGTTACTTAAACAAGCTTTTTTTCCTTAGGCCTGGTTTTATTTTTCATCCCTTTAGTTTTATTCAAAGCCATCTTCTATTCCATCTTTGCCCGATCATCAGTCAGGGCAGGGAGGTCCAGACTTCCTTCTCCTTGGACACTCTTTTCCAGCTTATCTGGGTGGTGTTCCTGATGTGTTCCCAGGTCAGCCAGGCCACATAGTCTCCAGAAGACCTAGGACACCTAGGTTTTCTTCTAAATCTCCCAAAATGGGACAGGACCACTAGGAAGGGAAACCACAATTGACTTCGCTGGAAGAGCAGCTCTACTCTGAGCTCCTCCCGGGTGACACAGCTCCTCAGCCTAACTTTTTGAGTGCCGTTCCATCCTGAGGTCTTTTTGGCCGCTTCTTTCCAGGATCACGTTCATTCGGTCATGACCCGAAGTTCATGACAATAGCTGAGGGCATAGGCGTAGCCACGGGTGGGCCTGGGCCCGTCCACTTGTCAGTCAGACTCGCTCGCGCTTGCAATGTCATAACGAGGGATGGTTTTCATTATCAAAGCTAGGCTATAATACTTTAGGGTTGCCCCCCCCCCTGATTTTTTCGGGGCCCAACCATTTCCTGGGTTCTGGCTACGCCCCTGGCTGAGGATAGGAGTGTAAACTGACCGGTAAATTCAAACCTTTGACTTTCGGCTCAGCACTTCACCACAACAGACCTATACAGCGACCACATCACTGAAACTGCAGCACAAATCAATCTGACGCTCCATCCTTTCCTTACTCAGGAACATGACTCCAAATACTTAAACTCTTCCATCTGAGCCAGGTTCTCCTTCCCAGGTTGGAGGCTTGAGAACCATGGCCTTAAGACTTTTATTCAAGCTCACCAGGTATTCCTCAGTCCCGTAGACAGACACAAACTTCTCATCATCCTCCAGCTCTCTGGCTGCTCCAAAGTCTGTCAGCTTGTAAACAGACTTGCCGTCCTCTCCCGCCTGGCGCATGATGTTGCCCGGCTTGATGTCTCTGTGAACCACTCCGTTCTCACGCAGGTGGTTCATCCCCTGCACTGAGCATAGCATGAGAAGGATTCTTTGATAAGAGAGGGATTCAGTTGCTGAGCAATATCATGTCCACAGGCCACCCACCTACACACTGGAGCACCGTGAGGAACTCTGACTCGGGGAGGCCAAAGGCATTTTCCGGTTCCTCCAGCAGACTGAGCAGACTTCCACCTGAACAGTATTCCATCACCAGTACCTTCTGCCTAGAGTGAAGCTACAAACAAAAGAAACCTGTAAACATGACTTCAGAACATTCATTCTGTTACTGGGTCGCAGAGGGAGCAGTCTCCACGACTGTCACCCAAATAACACGACACCCTAATGCAGGGGTGGGCAAACTAAGGCTCGGGAGCCGGATGTGGCCCGTTGCCCTTTTAAATGTCGCCCGCCAACCTTGTCCAAATTAAATAATTTTATTTATTTTCATTTTTATATTTTCAACATACTTTTTGCCTTTTTCCTGCAATGCGTGCTTTTCCCCATTAGATGACATAATAAAGGCTATTAGAAATTTTACATTTTCAGTTTTATTCTTGCTGTTCAAATGCTAATCATCGCAGTTCAAACCAACACTCCATTTTCTGCTCTTGCTCGTCCCCCTCCAATTTTAGGACCAATTGTGGCCCGCGGGTCAAATAGTTTGCCCACCCCTGCCCTAATGTGAGCCTTTCTGTGAGTGGTGAGCCCACTGGAGGTTGTGTGGGTGGGGCCATGCTGTGGTCACAGCACCTGGATTCAAACCTAAAGCCTTGCGTGCCCAACTCTTTTTTTTTTATTTATTTCTATCTGCTCACCTCTTCCACAGTGTGAAGCTTGACAATATTGCTGTGGTTGAGCTTCCTCAGCATCTCGAACTCTCTCATCTGGACATCATGAGGACGGTGGTAGCTCTGCAGGTTGAACACCTTCACTGCTACCAGTTCCCCAGTCCTCTGGACATAAAAGACAAAAAAAAAAGATGATCCTACCACTGTCCTAAGAACCAGACAGGAAAGATGAACATAAACAAAATAAATAGTACCCTAACACAAGCCAGGTAACATAGAATAGAATAGAACAGTCCTTTATTATATTGTAGCAAAAATGCACCGTCAAAATATACAGGTTTCAAAACAAAGTAAAACAAAGACGTTTTTAAATATATATACACAACAGGGACTTTCCAAGATAAAGTAAACGAGGGAACTGCAGGTAGCGCAAAAACTGTTTTAAAGATTATCTTTACTATGAAACAGGGAAAAGAAAAAAATCACAGAAATGAAATAAAAAAAGAAAAGAAATGTACGTCGAAATGAAAAGTGAAAAATATCCGAAAAAAAAGAGAAACCGGAGATAAACATGTGCTTTCTTTGACTTAAGAATGAAACAAATAATACTAATAATACTACTACATTCCCCAAAGAAAATCCACAATTTTCAGTAAACATACAAAATAATCTCAACATCGCAAAGTTATGTAAAATTATGAGTCCAACCTACGGCTTTTTTTTATTTTCTTGTTCATCTTAATGCCTGGTTGCACAAAAGGTTAATTTGTTTGGACCAATATAATGATAACAACAAAAGTAGCCCATCACTGTTTACTTTCAGAGCTTATACCTAGACCAGCGGTGTCAAAAACGCAGCCCGTGGGCCATTTGCGGCCCGTGGAACGATATTTTGCGGCCCCCACCTTGATGTGAAAGTTGAATTTATAATAATATTTTATAGATTTGTTCTCCACGTATTATGGTAAATCCTAGAGATCTCAAAACCCTGATCCACAGACTCCTTCTGGTTCAGTGTTGTATTACACAGAATCTATGGGAAACTGATTTTTTTTTTTCACTGAAACACTTAAAGCTGATGCGGTAAATTGATAGCGTGGGTGGTGGCCCTCAACCTTGTTGAGATTATTTCCCATGGTTTTCTTGATAGTAACCAACGTCACCTCAGATCTTACATCAACAGCTAAGACATTGTAACGACAAAAACAGTGCTTATAGGCATTTGCTGTGTTCCTGTTTATTGTATTCTTCAGGTAACATACATTTAAGTGGCACCAGGTATTAAAATGAACTAGAACTTGTTTAAATCAACTTTTCCATTCGCAAAATATCTTTTACCAACTCCAACCTGCATTTTGTGAACTGCTAACTTGTGGGTAGTGTGGGTACTCAAATCCTGTGTATTCTTCAGATATCCTTAAAACACTTCAAGACTTGGACCAGTGACGTGGAGGTTTGTATAAAACCATACCTTCACAGAGAGCAAAGCTCCGCAGCCGAGTTAGGGAGCATGAGATTCATGTCAGTGTGTCACAAGAACACACATCAAACAGCTAAACGTAGATCTTTTTTATCAGTGGATCAAACACTGACTGCTGTGAGAAGAACATTCGGGTCAACCCACACAAACCACAACTGTCTCTTATTTACCCCACATCCTGGAGCTGACTTTGAAGAAAGAAGTAGGTGTTGATCAAACACAGCGAGATAATTTGTGAATAACTTTCTTTTACCAGAAATGAGTGCTTTATGGGCCGTTGGTGAAATTATCGCACGCACCTTGTTGCGTGCCTTGTAGACACTCGCAGTAGCCCCTTGCCCCAGGACGTCGTGCATGGACCACAGATAGTTGGCTGTGCTGGCTGTCATCACCACCGACATGCTGGGAAACACACAGAGAGACTGATGATTAGAAAACCAATGACAGGAGGAGGTACGTGATGACATCACTGGGGAAATAAATGGCTAGCTTAGGCGGCGGCCAACTTTTGAAGATGGGTCCTAAGATTTAAGTCAGCAACCTAAAGGGTCGCAAGGGCAGCTGGCGTCAAATCACACTGCACCGTATTGCTAGCCTTCCTATGGGTGGTGAGCACACAAGAGATCATGTGGGTCGGGACGCTGCTATGCTCAGAGCACCTCAGTGGCAACACGGCAGCTGGTTGATTCAAACCTGAAGCCCTATGGGCCCAAGTCCGCTTCCTTAACCACGACGCCACCACTGCCCACCAATTGATAGATGCTTTTAGCAATTTCGAAATCATCTATTTGAAAAATTCAGGATATAAATTCATTCATCTCATCCGCTTTTCACTAACCGGGTTGCAGGGACAGCAGTCTCCACAACTGCCGCCCAAATCACACTGCACCATATTGTGAACCTTACAGTGGGTGGTGAGCCAACTGAGAGTTGTGTGGGTTAGGACAGTGCTAAACGCAGAGCACCTCAGGGGCAACCTGGCCAAAGTCAGCAGTCTCCATAACTGCTACCCAAATCACACTGCACCATACTGTGAGACTTACTGTGGGTATTGAACCCACTTTGGCAGGCTGGGTGAGATAGCCAACTGGGCCACATTGGTTCGCAGCCCCCTAATTTGTCCAAGCTTAGCCTCGTTTCTCGATCATCTCAGACAGAATCTTATGTGCAAAGTAGATATTATAATCCATAATCCAACTCACATTTTGTTAATCAGTAAATATTGACTTCTTATTCTCTATTTTCTGCCAACCTTTTCTTTTGCGGTGGGCTGCAGAGTCAATCCATGCAACCATTCTCGTAGTTAAGTTGAAGTATCAAACTCAAGGTCCGTGGACCAAATGTGGTCCGCCAAATAACTTTGTGTGGCCAGCCAGTGGGAGCTGTGAGAAAGTTTTTGCTTTCTAATAAATACCAAATACCCCAATCTCAATTCTGCCCCATACCACCCCCCATTTACATCCCTAGACTTGTGACTTGGCATCCAGCTCACCTGGAAAAGGGTGTGATCCATCACACATCTAACCCCACCTCCTTCATTATCCTTTGTTTTCTCCTCTCTGTGCAAAGAGGTAAACAACCTCTTTACACAGGCATGTAGCCTTTTTGAGCTTAAATTCCAGAACCTCCCTGTAGTCAATTGCGAATCAATGAGCCTCTTGAATGAGAGGTGACACGTCTACAAAAAACCTACAACGTCCAGTTGCCTTCAAAGTATGATATATTATTATATGTTAAGTAAGTGGACTATATATTACGTAAGTGCCACATAAAACTAGTGAGCTCAACAACCACAATAAGGCTAACAGTATAGCGCAGCGTGATTTTGGGTGTTGTTGCTGCCACTGCAAAAGACCATAAGTTAAAGATGAAATTATTATATATTTTAATATATGTTACTATTACTATGTTACTACTTTAACATAGTAATGTAACGTCATTAAATAATAATCAATTGCAGAAATATTAATTACCACAAAAGATGTTACAACCATACATTCTTTTAGTTACACCAATTGCATTGTTGACGTTGCTCCCTGGTAAAAAATAAGTTTGACAGCCTTGGTCTGGGACTGGAAAACCCAGACACAAATGGGAAATAACCAAAATATCGACCAGAAACTGATGGAGGAGGAATGAAGAAATGGAAGAAGTTTCTTTACAACTTACTGAATGACAACATTTACGGACAACAACAGAAACTATACTCTAACATTATATTTACATATATTTCCCAGGACGTGACAGGAGCACAGTGACTGAGAGGAATACGACCCTTGTCAAATGCTGACTAACTACTAACAATGAAAACACACAGGACCAACAGGGGAACTCCGACACTACACGGAGTTTCATTCCTGTCCACTAACAATTGTTTACCTGCCGTGTTCTGTCGGACTCGGTCGTTACTTCCCGCTGCTTTTACGACAGTCGGTGTTAAAAAAGTGAACTTCATAAATACCAACCTGGCTTCGTGTCGCCTCCGTCAACACAAACGCCGAGCTCCACGGTCCGGTTAGAAACTCGTCCTGACTTGTGGTCGAACATTCACCTGCGTGGCTCCACCAGCACCACTAGCCAGGTGAGCTATCACTGACACGGCCACTCCACTCAGACATGTACACCCTTCGTGGCTCCGCCGCCACCCCGGTGTGTGAAGGAGGAAGTGTGTGGCTCTGTGACGGGGCGGTCTCTGCCCTGCAATGATTGAGGAAATGCAGGAAATTGAAGCAGGGAAGTGTCTTGACAGATGTGTAAACAACTGCCAACCGTGCTCCGACGTTCGACGGTGTTGTGTCTACTCCTGTAACCCTGTTCAACTGCGTTCCCCGCCATTTTTTTTCTAGCTAAACCCAAGTTTAGGTTTGGTTCTATTACATTCTACAGCAATAGAGATACAAATCTTGTCCTAATATAATATAATATAATTATATATATATATATATATATATATATATATATATATTACATACACCTTAGTTTTCAGTTTAACGTTACACTTCTCCCACTAGATGTCGTTGTTTCAGCTGTTTTGCAATGCAAATGTTATTTGAAAGGTGTCGCCTCGTGATTAAAGCGATTTATTATAAACACCGTGTTTTTTATCATATAAGTTATATTTTCTCAGACAGATAAATATTTAAGTTATTCTAAATAACTTCAACCATTTTATTGCAGACCCACAACACAGACAGAAGGTTTGCAGAAAAAAACTAGAGAGGCAAAATTGAGATGGTTTGGGCATGTTCACACGAGGGACATTGTTAGAAGAATCATCCTAGAGACGGAGCTACCAGGTAGGAGACAAAAAAGGTAATTGATGGATGCAGTGAGAGAAGACATAGAGGTAGTTGGACACTGAGTAGAAGACACAGAGAGATACAGGGGGAAACGATGATTCACCGTGGCAACCTCTACATAAGGCACAAGCCGAAAGAAGAAGTTGCTGAGCCCACTTTTGTTAATAGAGAAGTATAGAGTTGGTCAGAAGGAGCTGCATTGTGTTTTGATGGATTCAAAGGCATAAGACAAGGTTCTAAGAGAGACATTGTCGTTTTGTATGAGGTGGTCAGGAGTGGCAGAAAAGTACGTTAGATTGGTGCAGGACATGTATGCGAATAGTGCCCAAGTGGTGAGATGCATTGAAGAGGAATGGAGGTCAGTCGTAGCAAGACAGAGTGTATGTGTGTGAACGAAAGGGAGGGTGAGGTTACAAGGAGCAGAGGGTGGTGAAGGTGCTGGAGTCTTGGTTCTGATGATCAACTGTTGGAGTGGAAACTGTGAAAGAGAAGTGAAAAATAGATTCCGGGCAGGATGAAACAACTGGAGGAAAGTGTCAGGGGTGATCTGTGATAGAAGAGAGTCAGCTAAGGTGAAGTTTGTAGGGGACGCAGAAGACAGGAGGTAGAGCTGGAGGTGGAGGAGTTAAAGGTGCTGAGATTCTCTTAAGAAGAGACAATGATGGACAGGATCAGGAATGAGGGAAAACACAGACAGGGAGCTTTGGAGAAAAAGCCAGAGAAGCAAGATTGAGACGGTTTGGACATGCTCAGAGGAAGTAGAAGAAACAGAGACATGGAAAACGTTGTTTTGTTTCTTAATTTGGTTATTTTATTTTACTATTTTATGTAGCATGTGCACCTGTGCATCTATGTTGTTGATTTTTATTTTGGTTTCAGTTCAATTGGCTAAAAATATCCGGACATATGTTGCCATTTAATTCTGTTGAACTGATCGTACAAAGAACATGTAGCTCCTCAGTTATAATACTCTGGTTTTGTTTGTGGTGCATTCTTGCTAATAAAAACCTGGGTGTGGGCCCAGGATATTTTGCAACCTTTAGGTTGCCGAGAAGTATGGAGGCTGGTTAGGGGGAAGCCAGGCTTGAAAGCAACATATGGTGCATTCACGACTGATGAATGGAAGTGTCATGTTGTCATCTGTGAGATCTGTAGTTCACTACAAACTCTGACCGACCCGTTTTTCAGCTCCCCCCTCAAAGACTGAGGTGATGAGGTCCAACTCAAACACGTCAGGATCTCATTGGACATGCATTCTTCTGTGTAGCCCCCGAAAACCCTGTGGTCACTCCATCATGGTCCCATCGATGGCTTAGCTCAGTTTGGACAAGTTTGATTTTTATTTTATTTTTATTCGACCCACATGTTGAGAATCTTTATAGCAAGCAATGTTTATTAAAAAAAATCCACTACAAGAACTACACATAGAATCATATAAGGCCTATTTGATTAAACTACTATTGCTATTACTGTACAATATTGTACCAAAAAAAGAGTGTACCTCTGTAATGTACAACATTGTATATACAAAGTACATCTGAACACAGGATTCTCCAGAAATACAGAGACAACTATAAATAATTTGACATTACGGTTGGTTTTTCTTTTTAGTTCTGATGTTTTCAAATGGACACAAAAATTCATAATATAACAATATTCAACTCTGACAAATCGTCTCCACACACAGTTAGTCCACACACAAGCGACGTTGTTCAAGTGCATGATGATTGATTCGAGATCACAGGGTGTCCCAGCACCTCCCCTCTCCCCAAACACAGCCGGGACAAGACACAGCAACCTACTTAAACGTGTGCGAGTGTGTGCGTGGCTGCTGACCACAAACTCTGACACACAGTCACAGTCCCTCCAGTTGTTGTGATGAGGTAAGAGCAACACAAATATACCAGGTAATACAATACACAAACAATATACAGGAAAAAATACAAGGGAGGGAAAAAAAAAACAAAAAAAAAAACAAAATTATCGGAAAAGAGCAACTCGGAATGCAGTATATAGATTTTGAGAAAACGTCTTGAAGAACATAATAGGTATATAGATATGTTCATATGCATATATATACATATATAGATGTGTATACATATATACGTGCATATATACAGTATACATGTATATATATACACACACACACATATATACACACATACATATATGTATGTATATATTTACACATACATATATGTGTATATACAGTATGTATATGTACATATATACAGTGACATACATGTACATGTATATATATATAAACATACACATATATACACATATATACGTATACATATATACACATATATACATATACATATATATACACATATATACATATACATATATATACACATATATATATATATATATATATATATATATACCACCACACTACATACCATGTTAATACGAGTTCAGTACTTTCTCAAGAAAGTGAAGCATGTAACGAGGCTAGGTTCAGTTTACCCTGAATGGCACGCCTCTGCATTTACTGTAAGTCATTGAGTCAATCTGAATCCATCACCAGATTCAATTCTGCTAATACATATACATAATATTATCAAATACCATCAGGAAAAGAAGAACTCCCTCAAAGTTACATTTCCCCACCTGGTTTCTACATAAAGCTGGTCCGCCACAGGTGTCACAGCGCTGACTGAAGACGAGACGCGTCTTGTATCCCTGCAGTTTTTTTTTCTTCAATCTGGTCACACAAACACAGTGCATGTTGATTCAGGCTGCTGGTGCTGCACAGCGTTAGAGATACGTAAGAGTGTCTTTCTGCGTGTTTGCAGTCACAGCTGTTGCTGTCGGCGACGACGGCGTCCCTCTACGTCGAGTGACGAAGGCTGGGGTTGAGGCGCATACTGTATGTACTTATCGTCCATACATGCTCACACACACATACCTGGACAGTTCACCAGAGCAGACTTGGAGCTTTATTATAAACCACTGAGGGCATATTAAGAGCAAACCTTGCACACTTCGATGAGGTGGTCGGTTGTGCTACTGAAATGCATGCAGCAGGGCCCTCAGCTCCATGCTTCCAGTTATGATTACTACACTTACAAACCATTAGATAATAATATTAAACCCTCCTTATTGTTAGGTATTTTGGATATATTTAAAAAGGAGCAAGCAGTGTCTCTCTTTGTGTTGAGAAAGGTAAATAATGCAAGTGGCCAACAGGACTTTGGCACCAGCATGCATAAAAAAAAACCTGAAAAGGTGTTTAGCTGCCACAAAACACCACCCCTCACTTAAAAAAAAGGATTCTGTGTCTACCATCCAAAAACAAAAAAATCAGTGGTTCTACACACACAGAACTTCAGAAGAGGAGCTACAGAATGCCTCATGCTACAATTTATTTTATTGCTATATGTATTGATTTAGAATTACTTTTGGCCATTTTAGGAGGAGGAAGAACTGCCACTGTTCTGCTCCTGATTTAAAAAAAAAAAGAAAAGAAAAAAACAAGGAATCACCAGCCTTTCAGACACTGCAGAAAGTCAAGAGAAAGACTAATATTTGGCCCGGTGTTCTATAATCAACCAATAACTCCACCTGCTGGTACTTCTGAAGCAGCCAGGCTGCGAGTTTTATATTAACACGGAGCCAGGAACGAAAGATTTCACAGACTATTCATAGGAACAGACACTTCCTTCCAGTGGGCTAGTCTTTGGGTCAGTGAAACCGTCATATCAACTGTACAAAATATTCAAACAGTGCTTTTTGTTCCTCATCCAGCGCTATTTATAAAGAGAAGTAAACACTCTTTCATACAAGATTCCAAACTAGCGTACAGAAGCCTCCAGGGTGCTGTAGATGTCCATCCTGAGTCCTGTTCCCTTTCAGAGATCGAAAAAGATACTGCATTATCTACGATGAAAAACAAAAAAAGAAAAAAAAAAATCTATCTACACCTCTGTGACAGTGAAGAGCTGCCAGAATAAGGAAAAAAGGAAAAAAAGAAAACCAAGGGAACAAGGATTCTGTCCGATTCCAGCCCGAAGTGTATGCTACAAGTAGGTGATGTTTCCCACACCTGGTAGGAACGTTTGCCTGGACGCCACTGTATTAAGCAGGGCAGGATTTGTCGTTAGACTGTGGAGGTGGCGGAGGAGGAGGAGTGTGAGGAAGAGAGTGTGTATGTCCTGTAGGTGGCGGTGTTGGGGGAACGGTGGAGGTCGGCGAGCCTGTAGCTGGACTGCCTCCTCCTCCGTTCTTTGGGAAAACCACTGGCTTAGGTCGGGTGGCTGGTGGACGCAGCTCTCTGAAGGAAGGTACAGAGGAGGACAGGGAGGAGGAGGACAGGGTTGGGGAGGTTGCGGAAGGCAGGGGGCTCCTCGGCTGGGATTTGGCCGGGCGGAAGGAGGAAGGGACGTCGCTCGCAGAGGAGGCGCTACGCTGGAGTGGGTGAGCGTGAGAGGAGCCTCCCTCGCTGTCCCTCAGGAGACGAGAGTGGAGCGGGCTGGAAGGCTCTGAGGCTCCTCCGCCTCCTCCTCCTCCACCCCCACTGACTCCTTTCAGCTGCTCCAGTGTGTCCAGGACCACATCAGGGGTGTGTGTATGCTTGGAAGTGCTCTGTCTCTCCATTTTACTGAGATCAGTCATCATCTCCATGTCCTGCAAAAGACAACAGTCAACATTATATATACCGGGGGTCTCAAACTAACTATGTGATAAGAGTATCAACAGTACCTGTGAGCCGTGCTCCACCTGGGCTATAAACTCAGGGTCCAGTGGTCTATGGTTACTGAAGCTCTTGGAGCGTCCTGCTGTTGACGTCTTCTTCAGCTGTGGACTCTCCACCTGAACATAAGAAAACTCCAATAAATAAAACCAAAAACCAAAAAACTGATTTACTGAAAGTAAATCCACAATCATGTTTGCAATACCTTGGTTTTCAGAGACGAGTGTCGAGTGACTGAGTTCAGGATGCTATGAGCGCTAACGGGGCGTTTGTCACCGCTCTCTTTGACCAGAGCCCCACCAACAGGAAGTGACGCTGTTCTGCCTCCTCCACTGACACCTGGACTGGTGCTGTCACTCTCCGAGCTCCGGAATGTTCGTCGGATGTTGGCAGACTCAGGACGCTTCCTCATCCTTAATCAGAGACATTTTTCAGACTTTCGAGTAAAGACTCATAATATCAAATAATAATAGTTTTACTTTAAGGCTAATGTTTTTAACCGTGAGCGACCAAAACTGTAAACATGTAAAAATTCGCACTTGTTCAGGTTGGCAAGGTAGATGTCAGCGACATGAGCTCCGGTAGGAGACGCAGCACTGCCTCTAGTGGAGACTCTCTCTTCCAGCAGATGGTCAATGTCCGGTTTTGGACTTCCTCTTCCACCATCAGCCCTAAAACCATAGTTACATTTAAATAACAAAAAAAATGTTCAATTTAAATTGGTAACTTTTGCAACTGATCGGGTTATGCTAAAAGAAAAAAAAATAAAATATATATATATATATATATATATATATATAATTATATGTACCATATTTTCTGGGTAT
>JAFBJS010057538.1:15876-125930 GCA_016785265.1 Paraplagusia blochii | reverse complement strand
AATCAAACAGTTGAAAAGGACAAAGAGGTCCAAGGTTTATGATATTCTGCTTTTATCACCGCACATCAACTTCCTTAGGAACGGGGATTTCCCAGTGAACTGCTTCTTTGGTTACATTTGATCACACAAAAGAATGACATCACTCTACTGTGTTTTGGTAGGAGGCTCCAAATTCGAATTTTCCAAAACCTCCTCACTGAGGAGGGAAAGGGAAACTACTGTGATGTGTAACAGACTGTTTCTCGACAGGCGTGGGATTTTGGTTTGGTCTCTCGCCAAGAGCTTCAGACGACGCCGAGTTCAAAATACCAGAGTTGAAAGTGATACCGTCATGTAATATTCTAATATAGACTTTTATTACCCGTGACAAATCTCGTGTTATGTATCTGAAAAAAGGTTGAAACAAATATTTCTTACATGTCTTGCACCACTATGTACTGGTGCGGCACCAGTCCGTCCACACCGTTGTGTCTCCCCTCCCACCAGTCGTCAGAGGCTCGCTGGTACAGAAGCAGGGAGGCGCCCTTTTTGAATGACAGCTCCCGACTGGTGCGTCCGGAGTAGTCGAATCGAGCGATTGCTTCGATCGGGTCGGACTCTGAAACATTCAAGGAGCCTAAGATTCAGAGTGCGGCGGACAGAGACGAGGAGTGGCACAGAGGAGGGAGGGTGGCAACGGGCGACGTGGAGAGAACACAGATGGTGGAGAGGCGAGGAGATGGAGAGAAAACAGGTGGAGGAGAGGAGAGGTCTGATTAGTGCGTAGCAGGTGAGCGCTGCTGTTTGTGGTGACTGTGCAAAGATTAAAAAGCTCAAAGTTAAGCAGTTACGAAGCAGAACAACAACTGGTTTTATGAACGACAGTTTCAAGAGCGCTGGTTTTAAAGGTAGTGCCGGAGGAAGTGTAAGAGGTGAGGAAAAGCTGGGTAATAACTAGTCAGGTGTGTGCGAGGACTTATTCACCATCTTCACTGTTGTGGCTGACAGCGACTGTGTCAGGTGCAGGCTCTTCCACCAGGGGGGGCTCACAGTGGGGACTGTCACTGTGGAAAGAGATATGAGAGAAACTGTTGGAGAAGCCCAAGAACAATGAAACATGGATGAAGTTGTGAATCTAAAATATACATTCTTTAGATATACATATATATATACATACATATATATATATATACATACATACATATACATACTGTATATAGACATATATGTGATAAAAATAAAAGATTCCACCTTCAAAATGGCAGAAATTAGTTAAATCAATTACCAAATTGTTTTATTTTTTAAGTTTAAATAAAGAAAATGAGACCAAAAATTAACTCCTGTATTTTGTAAATATACATATACACATATGTATATATGTATAAATATATGTATATATATTATATATTTATATACTATATATGTACACTTTAGATATTGATTGTATCATAAATTTATATATATATAGACCATTTATGTATATATATATACATACATATATACATATATATATATATTAGTTCCTCGTTATGATTGATATTGATTGATTGATATTTCTAGATAGATTTTTTCATCTATAACAAAGCCTAATCTACTCTTTCCCCAATATTTCCTACACAAATGAGTAATTATTTCCATAGTCCACAAACCTGGACCACAGGCAGTCATTTTCCTCCAAATGTTTATTGATACTAAGACGTATATAAGTATGAGTACTATCATTTTCCCCTTCCTGCAACCTGAAATCACAGTGGAGGCTCCCCCTAGAGGTTTATGTTTACTGAATCTTTTTCTTTACTACTCAGGTCATACAGAATGTAAAGTTCGTGTCATGTTTTTATATACGATCAGTTGGAAGACGGAGAAAATGCATCCTGCAGATGTGTAAAAATATGGGATGACATAAATCTGCAGAAATCCCAGTGTTTGATGTCATGAACTTATGGACGTAACGAGGCCAAACTGTTCCAGTGTGATACTTATAGTCTGCACTTTGACAGTTGAGCTTCTCCTCTCCCGTGACGTCCAGCCTAAACAACTGATCTGACTGGCAGTGATTATAAAAACTGCAGCCTGGAGCTGTTATTACAGTGAAACTGAAATGTGGTCTTTATATGCATTGTGGTGTGTCTATTCTATGTGCTCCGGGGCCGATGTGGTCAGGAGGTTCTTTAATCTGCGATGTGACGGAGGGTAAGCTGATCCTCGTGGCCCCTGGCCCTGAGCAGACAAGCTGAACCCCCCCCATCATTCAACAACAGCCCCTAAATCATCCAGCTGCCCCCTCTTCACCCTCGTAGGAGCTTTGTTCTCCATATCCTATACTCCCCTCATGTGCATACACCTTCTCTTCCCCCGGTTCTCACCAGAAATCATCTCCAGTTCCAGGGATGGTGTAGATGGGCCCCTGCAGGTCCTGCGGTCCAGGGAAGATGGTGTCATGGTGGATGATGATGGTCTTGATCAGCTCATTGACGTGAGCCTGGCAGGAGACCTGGTCGTGGCCCTCTGGGACAGACATCAGCGTGGGGCCGAAGCAGATGGCCAGGTTGTAAGGGTCCATCATGTTGTCCTCACTGTACTGAGACAGACTGAGGGGAGGGGAGAACACAGAGTCTTCAACATGGTGCAAACTAAATGACTGAGCAGCCACACAAACCTGACATGTCATTTACAGACTGCATCACCTTCAGGGCCACAACCCACTGTTTATCTATTCACACCAGGTTCCACGGTAACTACCGTCTCAGCCACAGTCCCTCCAGGAGGTGATGGAGACAAACATATGTCTGATTTGGCTACAGGTCAGTGGGTGAGGAAGAGGAAAAGCCCCCTCGGTCTTTAGACGATCTTTGTGGGAACTTGTTAAACCTTCCTCCTCAGATTTCAGATTTCCTGTATTCCACTTTCTCTTTCAATCCCTTTTACTGAAAGGCTTTGTCATGAATTTCCAGGATTGACTGGACAGTATGGAATGTCAGCACAAAGAGAATTTGTTGACAGATGTTCGTTTAGAAAAAATAGTCTTAGGCCGAGCCCTGTGATCACTGACTGATTGCAAGTGGAGAGTGGATACATACAATATACAATATACAATGTTAAAGGGTTTGGTGCAACTGAACAACGATTTTCTCTATTTTATCACCGCTCATCCAAAAAACTTCTTCAGTTCATCAGAACTAGAATGTTTTCTAGAGAAAATAATATTAATACTATTTATGTATAATGCACTTATTCATTGTCAACTAACCTAACTCTTTACCTAACCCTAACCATGACCTGGATGACTGAGAATCGTTAAAAATGCACACTATATAGTATTTGTTCACAGTAGTGACCTCAAACTTGCGGCCCGTGGGCCATTTGTGGCCCGTGGAGCGATATTTTGTGGCCCCCACCTTGTTGTGAAAGTGGTTGTTAGTGGGGCATACAAGGTTTATAGAGGGATTCTACTATGAGTCAATGCTAAAATATTGTTTTGTTGGATGCACTGAGTGGTAGACATCCCTGTGGATGAAGTGAGTATTACAAGACTCGTCTGAAATATTGAATCAGTGGAAACTGATTTTTTTTAAATTTCATTTTAATCTTTTTTTTTCTTCTGTATTGAACATTAATTATTAATGCGGCAAAATAACAGTGGGGGCAGTGGCCTTCAACCTATTTGAGTTTAAGAACGCTGGTCTACAGAGATTTGTAGTGAATTCCAAATACTTTGGTTATATTTTGTTGTATTTCACCATATACAACGAAACAATGCTTATATATGTATATATATATATATATATATATATAGATAGATAGATAGATAGATAGATAGATAGATAGATAGATATAGAAAAGATATGTTCATTTTATTATATATTTTTTTTAAATTACAAAATCAATTAAATAGTATTCCATAGTTAGGATCAGAAAATATGGATTAAAATGGATTAAATAAAATTAATAAAAATGAATTGAGTCAAAAGCTAAAAACTTCCCTGTGACGAAGTCCGTTTTGAGAATGCACAAAACATTATCAACCCAACAACAAGTGTCCTGTACACACATTTGGTTGTGCACTTTTCTCCTGCCACTCTGCTCATACTTCTCCAAGACTGCACCCAACTGCAGGTGTATTGTTTATACTCTGCTGGTTGATCCATTATCTTTCTAAAACGCTAATTACTGTAATTTACAATAATAATAATAATAATAATAATAATAATAATGTTCTATCTTTCCCACCACACTTTAAACTAACAAACCAACATGAGTATGTGCTCTTCCGCTCCCCCTTTTCTACTCACTGGTTGAGAAAGGCAAACAGGTATCTCATAACAACCAGAGTTTTGCTTGGCAGAGCTTGCAGAACTTTCTTGACGTGGACCGCTCTCTCCTGGAGGCTCTCCATCGCTGCGAAAATTGTACAAAGCAGGCCCCCCGCCCCCACAGAGGATTATTATCACAGTCAACACACGGAGAACAGAAAACAAACCAACGGACGTTCCACATACAGACGCAGGATATGAGGTCGTGAAAGACTTCTTTGGGGAAGAGGGCGTGGTCTAGTCCTCTGAAGTAGAGCTTCAACACTCCAGCGATGGAGTCCATGTCGTGGTCATTCTGGTCCCCTGCCAGTGGGTCTTCACCTAGGAGAGGACACCGATGGAGGGTGAGACGGCTGTGAAATGACAGATGACGACATCTCTCATCTCAACCGGCGTACCTCTCTCGAAGGCGTTCTTGATGTCATTGACTTCGACCTGAGATCCTGAGACTCTGAAGATGCCCTCGTGCTGCAGACCTACAACGATACACAACAAAAAAATCCTTCAACACCCAGGTCTTCTCTGTGCTTGCAATCTTCGCGATGCCGTGATTAAAAACCGGTGCAGAACCCGGCAAATTTCACTCACCGTGGCGACTGATGAAGCGGATGCAACTCTCAACCATCAGAGGAATGGCTTCACCCGAGTCCTAAAATGAGGCGAGAGACATTTTTTCATAAGAGGACAGGACGCTGGTGAGATGATGAAGGACAGGAAGGAGGGGAAGGGGTGGGGGTTTACATGTCTTTTGGTGGAGGGTTTTTTTTTTTTAAACACGCTGTGCATGCACATGCATGAATGCACACATTTTGGAGAAATGGGTATCAGACATGGGGGAGAGAGGGTGGGCACAGTACCCAGCTGTTGCTAGGAGACAGCTTTTCCCTTTGTCTGTGGATTCTCATATACCTCTGTGGGGTAAAGCTGTGGGTTTTTAGGTACACAAAGTACAAAGTCGTTTTTCTAATCCGTATGTGACGACGAATGCATTTTATTATCCTTCATTATTTAAAACAAACATCTGATCCCTCTATGGATTAGGACGTAATGACAAAAGACACAGATCACCCACAAGAGGGAGCCACAAACATCTCACACCTCGGTTTGCAGGCAGTTCACCAGCACTGACTTTTTTTTTTGTTGTGTGAAATGTCTATTCATGATGCAATGTGCCAAAGGTATGACGTCATGGCTATGCCTGCTGCTTACAACTAAAGTAATAGTGGAATTAAAAGCTAAAACTGGAACCAAACCTGAGCTTAAAAAAACCCCAAAACGTACATTCATGCAGAAACTAAGTTATGACGCATATTACCTGCTTCCTTATGGGTGAGTCTCTCTGTCCACTAGAGAGAGAAGGTGGGAGAAGGAGGGAAAAATGTAAAAATAAATATTATGTCTGTATTCTTTCTTTATGTCCTTAATTCAATCATACAGCCCACCTACCCGTCAAGGCAGCCGTCGGCTTTCTGGCCTAAAAGAGGGTGGAGAAGGGAGAAGGGTGGAGAAAGGAGTGTGGGGGAGCGGACAAGGGCACAACAGGGAAAGAGATGAGAAGAGTTTTAGTCGCGACCAGAAGCAGGAGGAGGAAACGACTTCAAATGCAGATCAGAACAAACAAACTCTCCACTTTAGCAAAAGGCTTTGTCCTGACCGCCTGTGAAAATATCTCCCACCCAACACGTGAGTAAATATACAGCTGCATCCACACAGGGTCACAGCCACTGTGACCTAACCCTGTGTACTGTACACACCTCAGACTGCCCGTGGATGGAGGATTCAACAGATGCTTTTATCTTTTGAAAAAAATATTAAAAGAGTTCTTAAGGGTTCCACGTCTTCTGACTCTGATTTCTATTTATTTAAGTGAGGACATAAGGTGATAAATTGACAAAAGAATTAACAGGAGAGTCACAGTGATAACAGTGGTGGAGCAGGGGGACACTCACTCTCTCCTAGGGTCTTCTGGATCAGGTCGTGCTTGGCCTCAAGCTTTGTGATCAGGTTCCTTCCTTCCAGAAACTCTTTCAGTTTCTACAACACACAAATGGATTAAAAAAAAGTTACAATAAAGAATATTCCTACAAATACATTACATTTATATTATAATAAGAACACATCCAGCCTACTAGGGCTGTTTTTGTAAAATCAATTTCTCATCTCATTTTCTTTGATACTGATAAATAACAAAAAGTACCTAATATAATTGTACTTATTTGTATGAAAATTAAAAAACATGGGACTTATTTGATGTTAAATTTGTATTGATTGCTATATTCACACCTATTTCACACTAAATTGGGCTGCATTAGGCCGTGAGACAAATTAGTTTAAATGAGTCATTTAGAAATGAGAAAAAAATGACTCACATAAGTGCGTTATAGTATCAAACACTACTTATATTGAAATAAGACAATATTTATTTCAAAATATATCAATTTTGACCACCCACACTATCATTTCAGCGAAAGGGCCCTGTCAGCTTTCAATACAGAAGAAATAAAATAAAATTAAAAAATCAGTTTCTTATAGATTCTGTGTAATACAACACTGAACCAGAAGGGGACTGTGGATCAGGGTTTTGAAAACTATAGAATTTACCATAAAATGTGGAGAACAACTTAATAAAAATATTCTTGTAAATTTAACTTTCACATCAAGGTGGGGGCTGCAAAATAACGTTCCACGGACCGCAAATGGCCCTCGGGCCGTGAGTTTGAGACCCCTGCTTTAATAGATGCTGACCGTGAAGTAAAACTGCTCCGTCTCCTGCTGATTGGCCCGTCTCTTGGCCAGGCTGGGTTTACTGAGATAGGATTCACTGAAGGTAGACTTGACAGATTCCATGCTGTTGCTGTGGTGGAAGCAATCTGAGACGTCGTAGTCCTCAACCCGCACCATGTCCTGAATGGTGGACAGCGTGGCCTCCATGGTTTTCTTCACCTGATGGGAAGCAAAAGGAGACAAGTGGATTTAGAGACCGGACAGGAGGTAAAAAAAAAGGGGGAAAAAAAAAAAAAAAAAAAAAACATGAAGTGACGGAGCCGAAAGATGGACGACCTCCTCGTTCTCTATCTTCAATGTGGAGAGTCTACTTTGCAGCTGCTGACATCTCTGGAGAAGGTCGCCTTCCAGTGGCTGCTGTGCGCACATCACTCCCATCTATAGCCATAGAAAAAAAAAAAAAACACCATTAATGCTCGTTTAAACACTCAAGTACAACATGGACAGAACAACACCATTAACACAGTACCATGTCTCCCATATGGGACTGGAAGTCAAAGCGAGCAGGAAGACAGAAAACATTGTTGTACGTCTCCATCAGTTTCTGTTTGTCCCCGTTGGGCTCCAGACTCTCTGCAGCTCCTTCCAACGTCTCCAGGCCAGTGTGTTTGGACGTTTCCACATTTTGTTCGGCGGATAAGTAGGTTCTGAGCGCACGATGCAGACTGGCGTGGTAGCCCAGGTCACAGCACTGTCACACAAACACAAATGCAGAGTCACAACAGGAAATAAAAAACAACAACGTTAACAACAGATCAGAATGAGTCCTACGACAGTCTGGACTATGCTTTTGATGCAGGTATGCAAACCTCTACACCTGGGGGCTGGTGTGGAGACACCTTGGGTAACCACCCTTGGACGACCAAAGGTGTGCTGCTAAAATGCATCTGGTCAGCAGATTGGCTAGGTCAGTGTTTCTCAAATAGTGGGGCGGGACCCACTTTGGGGACAAATGCGATGCAGAAGGGGGCGCATGTGACACTTGGGAACATGCTTTTTTTCCCACCGTACTACAATAAAGTGTAATTGTTATACCTATAATTATTTTATAGACAAATGCTATTATTTATAGTTGTGGAGGAGAGTGGGTGTGGCCAATAGTACTGTTACGTTGCTTTTTGAATCAGTTACATTACATTACATATCCTAATGGGTTAAAAAATTATTTGATGTGCGTTCACTATTGTTCGTCTCAAAATTCTTGATTATGTCAATGTCTGGTAAAACTGTATCAAACAAGTAATTCTTCTTACTACCAAGTGCCAAGGAAGTAGCTCTGGGTTTCAAAAAGTTTGGAGACCTTTGCGCTCCACTATGGAACCACTAGGAAAATTATATTTATATGAACTTTATTACTTCCCTTTTCTTTTTTTTTTTTTAACAAATTTTTTTTTATGAATTCCCAAGGATAATTGTTATGTCTGTATGCATTTATTTAACCAATAATCCCAATCACTTGTATATAAAATACATGTATTTGTAAATGTACAAATATATTGACCAAAAAATTCTGCGGGTTTATAATAAAATACGATTTCCACAATATCAACTTGGACTGTCTATTGTACAGTGGATCAGACCATTGTATATTTATAAAAGTGTACAAACGCAAAATAAAATGTAAATATATTCTACTATGTGTATTAGGTACCATCAAATAATAACTCATATCTTTTCCTTTCACCTTTTTTTGGGGGGTTTCAACAGATAGTCAACAATTCCCATCTCACCCTGTCCTCTCTATTCTTTACACTAACTCCAACTACCTCCGTGTCCTCCCTCACTGCATCCATCAATCTCTTTTTTGTCTTGTAAACCTTGTTTTTTGTCCTGTAAACCTTTTCCTTCACCTTAGCTGAGACTCTTTTATCACAGATGACTTCTGACACCTTTCTCTAGCTTTTAAAGAAAAAACTCTAATATCCTGTCCATTATTGTACTTATTAAACCTGCAAGTACGTTAAATATGTAGTATATATAGCACGATAAAAGCTCACGGAGTATTTTATCCAGAGGCCGACTGTGAAATCAACATCCCAAGGCTCAGATATGTGGCCTATCTGTGAAGTTTACTGTGTTTTCTGTCAAATTTAATGCCCTCTGGATGGTCACATTTCTACAGTTGCTAAATCCTTTTTGCCTCAAGCTAAAAAAAAAAAAACACAAACTAACTGAAGATGTTCATGACACTGAGGGAGACTTTTGCTGGTTTTGTCCTCCAAGGACCAAGTCTAAGGCGGCTGTTCATTTTATAGTTAAATGTCACAAAGACCTGAATAAAAATGTGTTTTGCCATCTCCAATGGACAGAGAGAAACAACGAGAGGAGGACGAAACCCAAAATATTCTTCTTTATACTCACATCGATGATGTCAGAGAGGTCGTGGATGTAATATTTGAAGACACAGCTGTTGGTGGCCTCTAAAGCTAGAAGGTACTCGTTCCTGGCCTTTATGGCCTTCAGCTTGTTCTCTGTGTACTTGGCTTGTCTCTGACAAGAGAGAGAAAAAAGACCAAGATAAGCAAAGGTGTAGGAGGAAAGAAAATAAACACCAACCAAAGAAGGACACCAATAATAAGTAAAGCTTGATAATATCAGAAAGAAAAAGAAAGAAAAAGAGAACTCTGGGATGGAGTAAAAGGCTGTGATATTGATCGGGGATAATAACACGTGTTGAAGCACTGAGCTGTGACAGACTCCCGCTGCAGCCGACAAGGTGAGCAATGTGTCTGACCTGCTGTTCATCAATCATTCATCAGACGCACAGTCGGAAAAGGCGGGACGCTGTGACACCGCCCTCTGTTTGCGTCCCCTTTCTGCTCACCTTCTCCTTCATCTTCTCGATCTTTTTCACGCTGGATCGCCTGACGGGCTTCTCCTCAGACTTGATGCTGGTCAGCGTGTCGGGAGACCTTGGCGTCTGACGGTCCTCCTGGCGCCCCGAGCGTCCCATCTGCTTCTCCTCCTGCTTTTCCGCCTCCTTCAGCTTGGACTCCGCATTGATGCTGTCTGTGTTGTACATGTGGTAGGTCTTCATCACCTGGGAACGACGCAAAGAGGATGAGGTTTGTGCACAACTATGAAGGTGTTTTCCCAGAGTCCTGTTCTGCTTTCAGTCTTGGCTTTGGGTTTAGACGGGAAATGAAGTGATTTTGAGAAGTGATGAACGGTCTTACTCTCAGGACCACTGTCCCATTTCTTCACAACAAACACTCGGGACAGAACACTGGTTTGTCTGTGACAAGTCATGTGAGAATGTGGACGTCACTCAAACCAGATCTATTTCTGTCTCCCTTCATACGCTGTAATTACACTTCAAGATCTGCTTTTATGGGCTTTCAGGGCTCAGACCCCTGAAGTAGTAGGAAACTTCACACAAACGCACACCCTCACACACACACACCACAGTCTAACCACTATCCTGCGGCAGTGTGTGCGTGTGTGTGCGCAACAGCTTTTTGGCAGTGGCCTTGACATGTGCAGCCACATGCTACGATGGCCCCGACGGCCAGAAAGGACCCAAACAACAGACAACAAGAGGCGGCGAATCCGATCAGATTGTCTCACTGAACTCACTCATTCAGAGATGCAATAGTTTCCATGAATTCGTTTGTGACAAATCAATTTTGGCCTCTGGTGATCTTATTGGACCAGTGCAATTATAACCATAATATTATTATTGTTATTACATATTAATAACACAAATCATGTTTTATCATCTATTTTTGCAAAAAACATCTTATCTCAGACAAATCTACAATTCTAATGTTTAATGGAGGCTGCATTAAAACCTCAAGGAGCCCAATTTGGGCCCTCGGGCCATATGTTTGACACCCCTGGTGTAAAACAACACTAATATCTACACCTATAAAGAAACAAAAAATAGTCATCATAACGAATAGTTCTGTATTTACGACCTGCTTTGTCTTTTCCCCATGCATCCAACTTTTCCATCCAAAACTACACTTATTTGCATAGATTTTCGTGTTTTGTGGGCTATAGTAAAACAGAGGGTTAATTATCAAATGTATAAGTCATGTTGTATGGTTTAGAGACACTAGGAATAGGTAGAAGACATGAGGTAGAGCCAGAGGTGGAGGAGTTAAAGACACTGAGGTTCTCTTCAGGAGAGACAAGGGTGGACAGGATCAGGAATGTGGTGATTAGAGGGACAACAGAAAGGTTTGGAGAAAAAGTTAGAGAAGCCAGATTCAGGTGGTTTGGACATGTTCAGAGGAAGGACAGTGGATAAATTGGTAGAAGAATGATCCTAGAGATGGAGCTACCAGGTAGGAGACAAAGAGGAGATTGATGGATGCAGTCAGGGAGGACATGGAGGTAGTTGGAGTTAGAGTAGAAGATACAGAGGACAGGGGGAGAAGGAGAGTGTTGACTCTCGAGGAACAAGCCGAAATGTATAAATCTAGAAGCTTTCGGTGAAACTGAAAAACATGTTCTCTGTGCAGCCTGGTGCAATGCATTCTTGTCAACAGCCATGTTTCCAACCAATGGTCTGCAACCCTCATATTTTGTTATAATAATAATAAAAAATATATATGATTAAAATACAAGCAGTTTCATCTGGTTGCTTGATGATCTTCTGGTTCACCACATTTAACTCCAAATACTAGCTATTTAAGAAACTACATTATTTTTTCTGGAAAAACACAACCTCTGCAGGATCTCACAGTCAAACGGCACCACTGGGAAAAAAAATAGCCCTTTAATAACAGATGTTTCAGAGATTACTGCACGAACTGGCCATATGGAGAAATAAAGTCAGATTTCAAGTTTTACATCCCCGACTGTACACTAAGGTTGATATTTTTAAACTGGCAACCCTATAATGGAGCAGTTCAAGTTCACAATACAGGACGATGTGTGTCTTACCGTGTAAAGTTCGTTGAGAACCTTCAACAGATCCTCGTGCAGCTGAACACCAACCTCTTTGCTCTGGAGAGAGAAAGACAAGAGAAAACTTTTAACACGTACGGACGATTCCAGTTCCATTGGTCAAGTGTCCACCCTAGCGGCATTCTCCTTTTTCATCAACTCGATATAACTGACCCCAACTAATGACTGTCGGTCAGCCAGCTGCCACGTCATCTGTCAAGACGGGGGGAAATCCGCCTGAACAGAAGTGGATCAGTCCGTGGTTCAGATGAATGACCAGAGCATTAGTCAACTTGATGGATGGGGAAATGGAAGAGGAAGATACAGATATTGATCTCCCCATGATAGGGAGGCAGATGGAGCAGGAGGAGGGGAAGAGATGCCTGTCATTTTTTAGTCTCTACTCTGGTGAGACCAAAATTGTTTTTAAAGTGAAAACCCTTCCTATTAACAGTCCTATGGACAGGACTACTGTCAAGCCCCCTACCATCAACACCTTTATAGCACTCTGTCTGGATGTTTAGTTTCTTGCAATCAAAAAGATATTTTCTGATGTAAAATATTTATTTTTAATAATGTACACTTTTTAAACTCACCATTTTCATTTATATACTTTTACTTGTATTGGATGAAGAGTCTCAGCTTAGGTGAAAGGAAAGGTTTACAGGACAGTTGTGAGACCAGCCTTGATGGATGGATTAGAGACACTAGGAATAGACAGAAGACACAAGGCAGAGCTGGAGGTGGAGGAGTTAAAGAAGCTGATGTTCTCTTTAGCAGAGACAAGGATGGACAGGATCAGGAATGAGGGGATAGGAGGGACAACTCACATGAAGATTTGGAGAAAAAGCTAGAGAAGCCAGATTGAGAGGATTTGGACATGTTCGGAGGAGGGACAGTGGTTACATTGGTAGAAAAAATGATCCTAGAGATCGTCTACCAGGTAGGAAACAAAAAGGAGATTGATGGATGTCATGAGGGAGGACATAGGGGTAGTTGGAGTTAGAGTTGAAGATACAGAGGACTGGGTGAGGTGGAAAATGTTGAATCGCTGTTGGCTACCTCTGCAAAAGGGACGCATGCAAAGTAGAAGAAGAACTTGTACTGGATCAACATCTTTAAAATGCTGCAGATAAGCCAGATTTCGAAAATAAAATATTTAGACAGAAAAGTAAAAAAAAAAAGGTGGAAAAATGCTAACATGAAGAAGCACAAACCAACAAACACAGATGAAGAGCAGAAGACTTTGTAACCAGCACATGTTCCGCATCTGTTTTCCCTGAAACAGGGCACAGCCGAGGTGTAGATTACAGTGAAAAGTCAAGAGGTGAATTGTTAAGGAAAAAAAAAGGATAAAAGGACAGAAGAGAGGAAAGAGGGGGACGGAGGGGAGAGGGGTACAGAGAGTGCTGGGGAGAGTGTGACATGGGGAGAGATTTAGGATAGATATAAAAAGAACAAGGGTAAGTGAGGTTTCGTCTGCTCTTCCACTTCTAATGGCTTTAGGAAAAGCTGGTTTAAGGTGACAACCTGTCGGTCCACAATCAACCCCCCCCTTTGCTGTCAACTGTAGATGTTGATCTTTCGACCTTCCTTTCGCCCCTGGTCAACTGTTCGAAACCCGACACTGTTGTCTCTGATCTTTCTTCAGCTCCGAGTCTGTAAAGCAGTCTGACCTGAAGCTGTTAACCCATCAGTAATGAGTCAGAAATAACCACGGTAAACCTAACGCCTTATGTTTGAGGAGGAAGTAATAATAACCCCTAAGCTCATTAATTTGTAAAATTCACCGAGCAAAATCCTCTGCATGATAAAATAGTTATTTTTTTTAAGACGCTCATGGTTGTCTGGACTGCAGGCGGGACAGATAACACTTTTCAACGATCCCAGTTGGTCAAAAAAACATCACCATGATGAGACCATGTGCTTTTGATGAACTCCAATTCACCAGAGTGGTTACAAATGTTGCCTTACAGCAGAAACGTCACTGGTATGACTCATGGTCTTTTTTTTTCTACTCTAGGCTTTTAATGTTGAATGCATTTGATAGTGAGAAAAGGAAAATCCTCTTGGAATCCCTTCCTCTACTTTATTTCTGGAAGTAGTTTAGACCGGTGGTTCTCAACTTGTCTCACTCTGGGACCCACATTTTCCTATAGTCATTAGGTTGCAACCCACTCTCATAGAATTCAAACCTAGGAGATTCATTTTCATAAAAAAAAAAAAAAAAATTCAGACCAGGTCCGCAACCCACTTTTGGGTCGGGACCCACCAGTTGAGAACCACTTGTTTAGAAGCTTAACAACCTTAAAAATTCACATACAGTACAGTCATCTCTCTCTGAACTCTACACTCACCTTGGCTTTAAATTTTACAGACTTGTTGGATTTCTGAGCCAACCAGTTCATGGTTGGAAAGCATTAGTAGATTTCTAAATATGTATTTATTATCCAGCCCTGCATCTACAAAGACAGTCTTATTTTTCTTTTACTATAGGACAAGACTGAGGTCAGAGGAGACAGGAACGAAGCCACCGTAAGAAAATCGGACAGAAACTTTCCTGGGCTTGAGTTTATCTGATTTGGAATCAGTCAATAAATCAAAAGAGACAGAGAACAGATGCTGCGGAGACGGGGGAACAGTGCAGGCAGGGATGAGACATGAGACATGACAGGGATTTTATAACATCAGTCTGACGCTGAGCATTCTCTGAGTGCGAGCACATTTTCAAACACACACCTATGAACATAAAAAGGACTTGGAAAACGGTGTTGCACAAACACACACACACTGCGGAGATTTATTTTGAGAATCCAAAACAAGTGAAGCCCTATGCAGTGCACGTGTGTTTGTTCTCACCTTTTTGAAGAGGCGTCCTGAGTCCTCGCTGATCTGTGCGAAGCGGGGAATGATGTTGTTGAGGTAGAGGTCGGACAGAGTGGCCCGGTCGCGGCTCTCCCTCTTCACCTGCAGCAGCAGCAGGTTCCAGCAGTTCAACGGAGACAAGATGCTCTGCTCCTTCCTAGGAACGCAAGGGAAACGAAGACAGTCAGAAATATATATTTTAAAACCCCCCACAGGCAAATACTTCCCATACATAAAAGTCTCCTCTCATCTTCTCAATTTCTCTTTTCATTCTGCTGATGCGTAGACACACATGCAAAATGTGGAGACAAAGACTGTCAACCAGAAACAAACTAACTATTGAAGAGTTTGTTAAAGATCACACACGTCTGTGTGATTATAGCCAGGGAGGGAAGAAGAGACAGATTTATGTCCAAATCTGACACCCGTACTTTTACACACAGACACACACACACACACACAAAGCTACAGCCAACAGTAGGCTCAGCCAAGGTACAAACCAACAAAATGTGGAAAAAAACTATCATACAGCAGCTGGAGAAAAGAGCTGGAGAAATAAATAAAAAAACTGGACAAGTTTCAGCAGTTTAAAATCACTGTATACTGTAGAGTTGCGATTCCCAACTATTGTGCTGAAAGAGATTTTTTCAAAATATCTCATTTTTCCTGAGTGATTTGGGGACAAAAATCTGACAAAAGTTGTCAATGCATGTGGGTCTCAAATGGTGGGTCCCGACCCAAAGGTGGGGCGCAAACCCATTCTGAACGGGTCGCGGACAGCTGGCCAAAAATGAGCTAAATAATGTGAATCTGCTGTTGAGCATGTGTTTTATTTTAGAAAATTTCTTATTTTGAAAGGCACACACTGATTTTTCAAAGGCTTTTTTAACATTTATTTGTTTGGTTTGAATTTTATGAGAGTGGGTCACGACTAAATGACCACAGATGTGGGTCCCAGAGTGAGACCAGTTGAGAACCACGGATGTAAAGAACATTAAAATGCCATAATAGGTGACAGCAAATGAACATGAGAAGCAAAAACAAAAAGAAAATCAGAGCTGTTGAAGATCATTGTGAGTGCCTTTCTTCAATTCCTGCCATTAACTCAGCTTTGTCTAAAACAAAACAGGCTGGGATTTAAGGGATCCTGAGCGATAACATGGAAAAATAATAGTAATTAAAACAAGAGATGCAATTCTATTTCAAGATGCTACTCACTGGGCTAAAGTGAATGATAAAGTAATAATATGGGTATTTAGTCAGACGGTATAACATCTATATAAGATATTGTATAGAATAAGATATCCACTTTAAATGGGTAAATATTAGGGGTATGACGATTCACTTACATAACGATCCGATTCATATTTCGATTCACAAGCTACGATCCGATTCAGGAACGATTCATAAAAATTATTAAACGATGGAACCAGTTCGGTCCGATTTGGGTCAGTTCGAACAAAAACGATGAATTTGCACACCCCTGATATATATATATATATATATATATATATATATATATATATACATATATATTACGATTCATAAAAAATATTAAACAATCCATCCAGTTCGATTTGATTCGGTTCAGTTAGATCCAAACCAATCCATAACGAATAATTTGCACACTCCTAGTAATTATATTTTAGAGGTTTCAATCTAGCTAGATCCGCCTGGTTATTTGAAAAAGTAGCTCACAAGACAAAAAAAAGTGTCACCCCTGAACTAGAGGGTTATTGCAATTAATCACAAACACTTTCTGTCAGATTTTTCTTTGGTGGTAAACCACGACGTTTTCCTGATAAAAAAATATGTGCCCCAGGACAAAAACACTGGAGACATTGATGCAGAGCTTCAAAAGCCTTGTTCATCAGACAACTGCTTACAGTATGTTTCGCCTTGTATGTTTGTGTACACTGTCGGATGAACAATGAGTGATCTTGTGAGCAAAACGGATTATGAGGGAGTGTCAGAGGATGAGGGGTTTTTTAAGAGCAGCTTTAGTCGGATAACAAGTGGCAAAGGGCTGCAGGACATGGACATCAAACACACACATGAACACACACAAACGCAGGCGGATGACTGTCATGGAAAGTAGATTACTTTACTGACAAACTTATAGGGTCACAGAGTCAGGGAAAGTCTGTGCCTTCAGAGATAAAGGCGGCGTCAGCGCACACGTCTGTGTGTCTGCGTGGTTGGAGGACAGTGAAGACTTTGACACGCTGTAATTTGTCTGCAATTAAACAATTGAGAAAGAGTCTTTTTTTGGGATCAGTTGTTAAAGCTAGGATTAGTGAAAGTTTACATTGCGGTAAGTTTAGACTAATGGTTAAATCGACAGTTTGTAGGGTTTGAAAAAATAAATCAAACTAAATCACGCTTTAATCCTGACGTGAATATAGACATGATGGGACAATTCTGATATCATAATTGTCCACATAGATTCCTCTTTTCCTTGTCCCAGCAAGTCAACAATTCCCATCTCCTCTATATCCTCAACTCTAATTCCAACTACCTCCATGTCCCCCCTCACTGCATCCATCAATCTCCTCTTTGTCTCCTACCTGGTAGCTCCATCTCTAGGATCATTCTTCTACCAACATATCCACTGTCCCTCCTCTGAACATGTTCAAACCATCTCAATCTAGCTTCTCTGGCTTTTTCTCCACACCTTCCTGTCTGTATTGTGCCTCTAATCACCTCATTCCTGATCCTGTCCATCCTTGTCCCTCCTAAAGAAAATCTCAGCACCTTTAACTCCTTCACATCCAGCTCTAAATCATACATTATGGCTGGTCTCATAACTGTCCTATTAACCAGGGTTCCCCAACCTGGTTTGCGCCACAGACGGGTTAAATGTCGGGTTAAATGTACTTTTTTCAGTCATTAAGTTGTGGCAGATTAATAAAATGTAACTTTTGGTGTGGAGAAATATTTTCCTACCTATAAAATCTTCCTACCCAAATTAACCGTGCATGGGCACAACAAAGATTTCTCAAATGCACACAGCCTATAATTTTCTGCTACCAGTATAAAAAGAACCTTGATGAACCACAAATTCACCCACGGACCGGTACCGGTCCCCAGCACAGTGGTTGGAGTCCACTGCTGAAAACCTTTCCTTTAACCTTAGCTAACACTAACTCGTCTATCACAATTGTCCACAGAGATCATTCATTATATTATATCAGAGTTTATACAAACAGAAACTCCAGCCGCAGCCACCTGACCTCACTCATCCTCAGAGAGAATGGCGACATCCTGTATGAGGCCTCAGAGGAGAAGGTTGGGAAAAACAAAGTCCTGGGATCATCACATGGATGACCGTCGCTGACCCGACATTTATTCAGTTGAAACGTGGTAATTATAGCACATACAAAGACAAAAGAGAAAAAAACAAACCGGGACTGAAGGACACAGGAAGTGAAAGGCTGTTTTAATTGTTTGTTTATGGTGCTGTGGTAAATAGGTCACATTTCATTGTCTTTTGTGTCACAATGAAAAGTACTTCACTTACATTCATTTCACTTTGATTAATGTAGTGTTCCAAAGACTTAGATTATTCATAATGAATTGAGATTAATTAATAAGTTATGTTGCATTTTGTATGTATTTAAAAAACAAAAAAAAACAATCCACAAACACAAATGTTTGCAACACGTCTGCTGAAACTTCTCATTGTCGTCTGTCTCGACCCTTTGCGCAACATTTTCTTCACCCACACTTTAGCCACAGTTCTGCTATTTACTGAACCTTCCTGTCACGCTGCCTCCATGTGACACGTGACAGCTGCAGTCCACCGCTGCTCATCTCCAGGGTGATGGAAGTGCAGCAATGTGTTAAAGATCAGCTCACTCTCTGTGATCCTCAGCTATCGCAAGATAAACAGTGAAATGTCACTGACCTTCCAAAGGTGGATGAAACACACAGTGGAAAACACTGTGGAACACAGTCTGAGGTCAGACACTGCCAGCAGCTACATTTACAAAAATATATATAAATATATATATGAATATATATACCAATAACTTATATACGAAGAAAAATTCCACTTGCAATGGTATGATATTCTGAATTAATTGTTAAGGTTGTTGTGTTTTTATTCACGGGGACGAAACTATTTTGTGTGAGTATTGTTCAGATTAGTGTATTTGAATTCAGAAATAAAAAATATATATTTGATTTACATACCACTACTTTAGGGTGTGATTTTGTTGCATGCAGCAAGACAGTTTAACGCATGATTTAGCTTGACCAGGGATGTTCACACATTTTTGGATTGGGAGCAAATGACCAGACCATAGTGATCTATCTACTTCAATAATATTGATTGATTGATTGATTGATTTTGAAGAAAGAGCTAAGCCAAAAGACGAAGCTCTCAATTTACCGGTCAATCTAGGTTCCTACTCTCACCTATGGTCATGAACTTTGGGTCATGAACGAAAGAACGCGATCCCGGATACAAGCGGCGGAAATGAGCTTTCTTCGCAGGGTGGCAGGGCACTCTCTTAGAGATAAGGTGAGGAGCTCTGTCACCCGGAGGAGCTCAGAGTAGAGCCATTGCTCCTCCACATCGAAAGGAGGCAGTTGAGGTGGCTTGGGCATCTACATTGGATGTCCCCTGGATACCCAGAGGAAGACCTAGGACACACTGGAGCGACTATGTTGCCCGGCTGGCCTGGAGGAAGTGTCTAGGGAGAGGGAAGTTTGGGTATCCCTCCTCTGAATGTTGCCCCCGCGACCCGGCTCCGGGTAAGCGGATGAAGATGGATAGATGGATGGATGATTGATTGATTGACAGATTTACACCAGGGGTCACAAACTTGAGGCCCGTGGGCCATTTGCGGCCCATGGAACGACATTTTGAGGCCCCTATCTTGATGTGAAAGTTGAATTCATAATACAATTTTCTAGATTCGTTCACATTTTATGGTAAATCCTGCAAATCGCAAACCCTGACCCACAGAATCCTTCTGGTTAAGCGTACACAGAATCTATGGGAAATAGATTTTTTTCTTATATGTTTTCTTTTTTAAAGTGTGGGAGGTGGCCCTCAAAGGGAGACCCCTGATTTACACAGAACTGGATGTACTAAAAAAAGAGCCTGAAAATATAATAAAATGAAGCTATGGATTTCTTAACTGTACTAATTCATAAAAAAAAAAAAAGAAGACTTTAAATTCTCCCTCTGATGAAGGGCAGCAGGAACTGAAGGTTATTAGTGGAACTGGACTAATACCTAACGTGAGGGTCAGATTGATGTGCATCTTGTGAGGACTTTTCCATGTGACCAAACCGACTGTGCGCCTTAGGGCAACCACATTCACAGACACACACTACAGTCAATGCCTCAAACCCCCACTAGGGCTGTGTGTGTTCTGCCAAATAGCACAAATACCAGTATTCTCCATGGGATCAAAACTCACACATACACACACAAAAACACTCACACACTGCCCACAAATCCGACAATCTGTGGAGCGCCATCAATGCCTCGCTGTGTGTAGAAACAGCCATAGGCCGTCTCTCTCTCTCGTACTCTCTCCCCTACATCGACACACACCTACATTTTGCGACACACACACACACACACGCACACACATACACAGACACACACATAACTGGAAAATAGCTGGAATTCCATCGTGGCACCAGCAAAGAGCAGCAGCAGATGGAGAGGGAACGGCTGATCACACAGATGTTGGACGGACAGTAGAGGAGAAGACAGAGGAGACGAAGAAAACAGAGAAGACAGGAAAGAAAGAGAAAGCTGGAAGAAAAAAAAAAGAGAAACAGAGAAAACATAGAGGACAATGGAGACAGAGGAAAAAAGAGAAGACAGAGGGAAAAAAGAGAAAACAGAGGACACAGTAAAGACAGACAGAGAGTGAACCGAGTGAACTGAGTTTTTACGGCCGCTGCAATAACTAACGTACATGTGTTTGACTGTAAAGACCTGCTGTAACAGCTGCAGTAGCCAAACTGTTCAAATACACTCTTTATCATCCGTCTGTTGCTCCACCTCCATTGCGGCCCTCCCCCCCGGTGGTAAACTCAGGGAAACACACCCTGCTCATCAGCTGCTTCTGTATTGATCAAAGCTGGAGGGTGTGTGTGTTTGAGTGTGCTGGACTATGTCCTCCTGGGAGGAATTGGGTTCCGTTTAGAGGACCTATCGATTTCTTTCAGTCCGTGGTTTTGCCCCAGAAGAGGATTTAATGTTGATGGAAAAGTGCATTAAACATAAAGCAACCGCAGACAGTTGAATACTTTAGCTAGTTTATCATAAGGACAAAGAAACGTCCAGGTGGTCAGTCCACTGGAAGACCCCAAAACCCTGACCAGGATTCAATCCTGCCCAGGTGGTGAACTCTAGGGTTCTACGCCATTGACAGAGACATTGACTCCAGGCCAGAACTCCAACAACATCGCACTTTAACAACAATAAACCAGAGAAAAGTAATCAATATCCAGACCATTACAATGACTTTACTCAGAGAGAGATGTCAATATGCAGTAATACTATAGAGTACTTCTGTCCACCTTGTCAAGTGAGGAAATTGTACTGCAAACAAGGCTCATCTGGACATTTTATGTCCAGTGTAAATAAAACTACTTCCCCCACTCTGTCCATCATACATCATCAGAAAAGGTGAAGATGACCATCTGCGCCACCTACAGCTAGCTGATAACAATACCAACAGGCTCCGCAGCACAATGGGCATCCTCAAACAGAAAGGACCGGGCCTGGACTTCCAGATGACAGAAGTATTGGTCAAGTTTTACTATGACCAGGCCTGTCATCTCCAGATGAACGTTTTAAAGCAGGGGTCTCAAACTCGCGGCCCGTGGGACGTTTGTGGCCCACAGAAAAATATTTTGCGGCCCCCACCTTGATGCGAAAGTTGAATTTATAACACAGTTACAGTATACGTTATAGTTTGGTTCTCCACATTTCATGTTAAATCCTAAAGTTCTCAAAACCCTGATCCACAGTCTCGTTCTGGTTCAGTGTATTAAACATTTTTCAATCTATGGGAAATAGATTTTTTATTAAAAATCAGACTCATTCGATTGTAGGTATTTGGGTTTTTTTTCCTCTTATCTGAAAAAGAAAGTGAAAATGAACTCCATGATATTGTGACAGGTGTAACAAAATGTGATGTCTACGTTTTACCCATCAACAAAGTGAACAGGAGCCAGGTAAAGCACCTGAGGAGCATGCTCAGAGCGCCACTTTGCAGCTAGTGGAGCCAAGTCTGCTTCCTTATCCAACAACGTCGAACCAAAAAAACGTTAAGAAAGTAAATGCAGATTATGTAATCCATCAAAAAAAATAATGTTTTGGGAGTTTTATCAATTTCAGGCTACAAAGAAACAGTTTTCTTCTGCTAAAAAAAACTTGCATGGACCATACCACTAAACAAGTGTTGGCGTAAGTTACAAATATCGAACTACAAGCGTTAAGTTCCTTTACATAACGAGCTATAAAAATCTGACTGCCCTTCATACATTTTCTCACTAAATAAGTTCATGTCTGACTGTTTAAGGGCTGAAGCATTGCAGAGGTTCTTGTGTTGCATTCCACACTGTGCCTGAATCCCCCTGTAGGAACTGCGTCAGGAAAAGGATCAGGTTTAAGGCCTGTGCCAAGTCACTGTGCAGACGACTGCTGTAGGTATTGACCCTTGATGAATGCAGAAGCCAAAAGTGAGTTAGTTTAAGTGAATTAGAACTAAGAAGGTCTGTGAAGACACGGAGAGGCGTTCCTGCTTCTTCTGCCAAATAAAGAATCACATTAAGATGCATTACCAAATTTAGTCTTGAAGGATTTCTTTAGTCAGAATGCAGGCTATACCCCGAGGTTACTTTCACACAATGTAGCCATTAACTAGGAATAATAATGAAAAAAAAAAACAAAAAACACACACATGTTGAGGGTTGAACCAGCAAATATGATGGTCCTGATGCAAGTGGGATAATAACCTTGTGTCCCTATTTATGTTTTTGGATGTAGATGAGTGTTATAAATACAGCACAACCCAAATTTTTGTACCAATTTAGTCCGACATCAATCATTGAGAAATCATGTAAGATTGTGGTCTCAAACTTAGGTCTGTGGGCCATTTGTGGTGCATGCACTGATATTTTGCGGCCCAACCTTGATGTGAATGCTAAATTTACAATAATATTTCATAGATTTTTTCCCCACATTTTATGGTAAATCCACAGTCTCCCTCTGGTTCAGTGTTGTATTACACAGAATCTAAGGGAAACTGAATTTTTATTACATTTTCTCTTGTATCGAACACTGAAAGCTGACCAGGCCCTTCAGTGAAATGATAGTGCTGGTGTTCTGGCCCTCAACTTATTTGAGTTTCAGATCCCTGATTTAAGAATTTGTAAGGACTGGTACATTTCAAAATAAAACGCCTTTTGTCTTAATCTGTTCTTATCAGAGTCTGAATTATTTTTAATTACTTGATTCTCTGATGATATAATAAGTCAATAACACTGTCACTGCTGCCCTTTCCCAAAATAAACCACAGACAAGAGGACAATGATTGGTGTCCGTAGTAGGTCATCCAGTTCATTTTCATCCAGAAATAGTTACGTCAATGCCAACTGTATGAAGTAGGTTTCTTTGAGACATTTAACCCCTCATTCAAGAGGCTGAAGGTCACCACTGAGGTGCTCTGAGCATAGCTCTGTCCCGATCCAACATAACTTTCAATGGGCCAACATAACACCAACAGGCTCACAGTATGGTACAGTGTGATTTGGGTTGCTGTCATAGAGACTGCCCCTGAGATCCAGTACTGGATAAGAGGATGAAGGTGAATAATTGACTGGTGCTGTTGATTTTTCCACAGCTCTCGGTTTCGTTGCGTGACAAGAGGAAAGTCTAATATTTCCTGATTTGTTAACTGAATCATCCAAAGCTGACTTAAGAGGAAGTTCATTTAAAACTGTCAAGAACTTTTCTGTCCAGTGTTCAACCATCAAAAGACGGAATTTCCCATCAATGTTCAGAACCTGATATCTGAATGAGTCAGTTCACAAGAAAACAGAAGTCTTAAAAGTATAATTGTAGCGTTTTTTTTTAAAAAGAAGGACAGTCACTAGCACAGAGACAACTCGAGAAAACACAGCAGGACTCCGTGAAATAGTTAGAGCAGAAAATCACCACCTGGTCTTGTTGGCAGAAGTAGAGTAAGTTTCATTTTCTCTGCAAATCTATGAAACAACAAAAGTTCAATTGAAAGTGGACTGTTGTACAGCCTGCCGTGGCCGACTGTGACTCACTTGAGTAAATGGTCCTTGGTGCTGCGTGTCTTGGTGAGGAACCTCTCAGCAAGCTTCTCCAGGTTGCGACTATAATCCATCTCAATCTCCGCCTTCTTCCTGAAAAAGTCCTGCAGATCCTGAAGCAACTGCACCCTCAGCTCGCACTGCTGGTCCAGACACTTGAGCTGTTCCACCAGCTGGGCACGGATCTCTGCCAGAAGAAATAAGAAACAAAGAAGAAACATCAGTGAACATGTGTCTCTTTTATTGTCATCTTTTCAATTTGATCAGAAAGCTAACCTCGAAATCTGTTGCTTCCCTGAGCATCTTAAGACCAAAGTCACCTTTCTCGTAAAAAGTAACTAAAGTACACACAATATAACCCACACGTCAGCAAAGTACTCCGCTGAAAGTACTGCAGTTGGTGCAGTGCCATCATAAGGGAACATTCCCTGTGAAATGCCACAAAGATGTCACAGTCCAAAGCACTTTGTTCTTCACAGCTGATGTGATTGGACCCCTGTTTAGCACCTGGTATATTCCAAACAGATCAGTCCCTGGTCCTGGCTCAGAGCCATGTCCTCCACGCTCCCACCATCGACTGCTGTGCATGAGTGTACGGCGTATTTATACACATCTATGCGGCAGTCATTTATCTCACCTCATCGCTGCATTTTCCTCCCGCCTCTCTCCACCCTGGTGCACTCCCGTCTGGCCTCAAATTAATAGAGTGCACGCTGTACAGACACACTTGCTAACCATATTCAATCACAGGCTTCAAAAAGTCCTCTGGAGAATCCTGCCCACTGCGGTTGCCCACATCAGGGCGCACAAAGCAACACATGCACACCAGCGAATTCAAGGACGCACGTTTACACCCACTGCTGATGATAAGCTGGATCAGTGCAGACAGCTGACACGCCGATGCTATGCTCTCATACCTGCCTGACAATTGTGAGTGGGCTGCACGTGTCCGTTTGAGAGTTAAAGGGATCTAATAATTCAAGTGCCTTCACACGACTTACTGACACACTGTCAGCACTGTCCACACATAGGTTGAATGCACAATCCGAAACACAACACTGAGACAAAAAAAACATGCCTTTCCTAAAGAAAATGTCTGGTAGAAAAGAAAAGAAATGCATCTATCCATTTTGTCCTCTTATCTGTTTCTGGTGAGCCCACTAAAAGGCACCACCGTCCCTAACCGGGAATCAATCTTAGGAGAGACAATGACAGAGTTTTTGCCTTTGGGCCAAATCACCATATAACAAAAACTGTTTGATAATTATACCTGAAACCTAAGGTTTACAGGACAGTTGTGACACCAGCCATGATGGATGGTTTAGAGACACTAGGAATGGGTAGAAGAGCTGGAAGTGGCAGAGTTAAAGATGTTGAGATTCTCTTTAGGGGTGACTAGGATGGACAGGATCAAGAATGAGGTGATTATGGGGACAACAGACAGGAAGGTTTGGAGAAAAAGCTAGAGAAGCCAGATTGAGATGGTTTTGACATGTTCAGAGCAGGGACAGTGGATATACTGGTAGAAGAATCATTCTAGAGATGGCGCTACCAAGTAGGAGATGAAGAGGAGATTTATGGATGCAGTGAGAAGGTAGTTGAAGTTAGAGTTGAGGATACAGAGGACAGGGTGAAATGGAAATCGTTGGCTTGCTGTGGTAACCCTTGAAAAAAAAAGGGCCAAGCCAAAAGTAAAAAAAGAAGAAGAAATTACCATAAAATTAAAAAAAATATATATTTTTTATTGATCTTTATTTACTTATTTTAAACTTACTAGCTGGGCTTTAAAATGACCTTTAACGGTCCATCTCTGGGTCTTGAACCAGACATTGGGAATGACACAACATTATAATATAAATAAAAGAAAACTGTCTCCTCGCGGTATTACCAAGAAATATATTAAAATCTCTAACATTCACTCTTACAAGTGAGAATCTTCCGTTGACAGGAACCGTCCTGTCGTTTAGATTGTGCAACTAAACCAGACCTCAGTTCTTCGCTTGTATGATGTAAGTTTCTTTTCTTGTTGTTGTGTAAGCAGCTGCAAACTCACCAGGCCAACGGAACACATGCCTCAGCCAAGGTCTAAAAGGTAAAAGATGCTCAGCAAACCTGAGACGACCAGATTTGTAGCATCTGCTTTAAAGTCTGCTCCAGCGCTCCCCTACCTTTCCATTGCTGGTCGTAGAGAAAGCGGACAGCTTTGGCCTTCATCCTGGCCCGTTTGTCGTGCAACCTCTTCTCAATAATTCATACATGCACACACACACTTGAGCTCACATTCACACACACTCGCAGACGGGCATGCCGCAACGCAGCCTGGGGCTGACAGTGAGTGTTGAAGCTTCCTTTGTGTTCAGGAGCTGAGAGTGCAATTTCTCGTCTCGACAAAAAAGAAGTAGGAAGTCTAAATGTGTCTGCGACGAATCTCGTCGTCTCCCACTTCTCTCATTCAAGTCATAAACACAGACCGAAACACAGCGCCACCGACCAGTGTCTGTGCTGCAGTTGCAGTCTGTTTCGAGCCAGAGCCGGAGCCGTCACGTCACAAGATGACCCCACTACACAAACACTCACGAGACTAATAAATGTTCTGGCCAGTACTAATGACCTGGTGTGAGCAGTTGCTTTAACTTGTGATTATCTCATGGTGTCTGTGTGTGCATTTTTGTGTGTAATTTCCCCAACGCACTGCACTGTCAATGACGGGGAGTGAGTCAATGTCCCGCCCCCTGGAGGCTGCAGCAGTAAACCTCCAAACAACAGCCTTGTAATTAGTGGGTCAGAGATAATGACACATGCACAAACACTTCACCAGAAAAAAAAAAAAAAAAAAAAAAGAAGTCCATACAGAAAGTGATGGACGGTGGACAGCAGGCTGAAACTTCAACCTCTGGCAGGTTGTTCATTAAAACCTCCTTTCTCAATCCCAGTGTCACTACCGCCGTCAGGTCTGGAATAAAAGCCACAGATGGACGGGGCAGACAGGGGACATCACTGAAGATAAATGCAGGTCTTTATTCCCATTCCTATCCCTCTGCTTCGGTCATCATCCCTGATCCAGTAACAAGTCGGATGTGAAGTGGAATGTGACGCCTCCACCCCCTCAAGAGAGCACAGTCACATTTTCCAGGCAGATGACAGCAGGTCTGGTGGACAGGCTCTGGGATTCTACTCTAGTGAAACTCTGCTTCATTTCCCTTCTCCATACTTTTCTGTCTTTCTTCCATCAGCTTTTAACAGCGTGGAGTGATATAAAAAAAAAGACACCAACACAAGTTTCTACCATCTTTAAGTTCCTACTTTTAGACCTTCTGTCTGCTGAGGCTTTTTTTTTTGCATAAAGTCAGCTTCAAACTTCCTCTCAGCACCATGAAACCTCACGAGACACACTGTTAAGGGACAGAAATTTAATGTAGCCCCAAGTCCATGTGGGAAATCCATCACATTTTCAACAGTTGCCTCTGCTTTCTGAAATGATTCCAGATTCTGTGTTTGAAAAAAAAATACTGTAAACGCAGAATGGTGAGAGGCAAGAATACGTTTGTAAAATTTAGCACAAACTATCTGTTTTGATCCGATCTGATTACAAAGCCTAAGCTTTCAACTGATCCTCCGGTCATAGTTGGTCCCCAATTACTGGGCTGGGGATCGATACCGGTACCTGGGTTAAATGGTGTTGGGTCGCACAGAAATAATGGTTCCTTTTGGCCCCATCTGGCTATTAGTTACACTTGATCCATACCCATATCAACAAAAGAACTTAACAATAGAATGACTAGAATTCCATCATAAATAATGCAACTATATTTGATTAGGAAATATTTTCTCAGTCAAGACAACAACAATAAACTCAAAATGACGCAGAGTCATTGGTACAGGATTCTAACCTTGTATATTCGTCTGGAAGTAGAAAGTTATAGGCTGTGTTCACTTGAGAAATCCTTGTTGTGTGCATGCACAGTTAATTCGGGTAGGAAGATTTTATAGGTAGGAAAATATTTCAGAAATTCAACTAAACGACCGGTCCGTAAAAATACGATGTGAGATTTAACCAGTACGTGGTGGAAAAAAAAGGTTGGGGAAACACTGGCCTAAATGTCTTTTTACTTCACCTACTTAAGGAACAACCATAAATAACTTCACCTGGCTCTTTATAGTTTTACCCTGTCTTTTTCTTAACTCAAGAAATGTCATTTATACATATTAAATGCTTAGTTTGAATTAGAGAAACTAAACACACCATTATTGTGGTTTTTGGTGAGGTAATATTCAAATATTTAAAGTAAAATAAAAAAAAAAAAAACAGACTAAAATCTCCTTCTTTTCCACAGGTTACACCCATACTCATGATCTATAATAGATTTTTGTGCATATCTTGACCCACACTATGCAAGAGAAAGACAAGAGACGGATATATACAGTAACCACAGTACAATGACAGGAAAACCAAAGCACTGCTGTTAGCTTTGAAGTGGCTTTGAGGCAGATGTTCTGGTCGCCCTAAATCAAATAGAATCCTTACTGCACTGTGTATCAATGTCCAAGTGGACATCCAGAGTTTAATAAAACTGCCACTACACAGGGCAATCTGGACAACACTTCTGTGTGCAAGATATTTTTTGTTGGGCGAAAAAAGCTGCAGAAAGAATGAAAAGTTGATTTTTTTTTTGCAGTATTTATTAACTGGAATTTAGAAAATATGTGTAACTGAGACCATGTGCATGGTCTGTAAAATAAAAACACTGTTTTCATTACATTAAATATGATCATTCCTTGATAGTATAATACACAGGGTAAATATATATATATATATTTATATATATATATATTATATATTTTTTATCAAATACCAAAAAATGCAGGTATGTTCATCAGTGTTCAGTTCAAATAATTTACCAAAATATCCAATTTTAAAGCTGGGGTCTCAAACTTGTGGCCTGTGGGCTATTTGTGGCCCGTGGAGCGATATTTTGTGGGCCCAACTTTGATATGAAAGTTGAATGTCTATAAGACTTATAGAAGGATTCCACAGCAAGTCAATGCTAAAAAAAATGTTTTGTTGGAATCTCTCAGTGGTAGACACTGCTGTGGATGAATGTAAGGATTACAAGACTCATCTGAAGTGTTATTATAGTGGAAAATTTATATTTGCAATTTAATTTTCACCTTTTTATTCTTTTGTATTGCACATTAATTGCGAATGTGGCCCTTTGGTGATATGACAGTGGCCCTCAACCTATTTGAGTTTGAAGATTCATGGTTTCACAACACTGGCTTCACTACTCTATGTTTTTCAGTTACTGTTTTTTATGGAGAGAATAAGAGAAAGCCTGCCATTATGCAGTTTTAATGAATATGAATCACTGTCTGATCATCCAGTCATCACACCCCCACAGTGGTGCTGCTTCCAGGTCATAGTTATATTGTATACTGTGGTGGGAAGTCGTTAAACCTGAGATCACCTCAGGCCCTGGTCACAGCTCAGACAATACAGTCCCAGTCAACAGAGTGACACGGTGAGTCCAAACACTGTCACAATGACATGTTTTGATGGAGGCTACGGAGCCAGGAAGGAGCTGTTGTCCTCCACTGCTGCCTTACTGTTGTCTCAACACACCCACCCACCCACACACGCACACATGCACTGCAACTGTTTACAACTACTTGTGATAACAGTTCAAGACCAGGCTCAAACTGGTTTGAGAACCAGTGTTAATGGGTGAAAAATACCTCACAACTAGAGGGCAACATGACCAGTTCCAAGACCGGAAACGTTTTATTAGATTTGTGTGATATTTACAGTTTAAATTTTTTTTTTCTTATATTTTAGAACAGAAATTTAACTAACATAAGTGTTCTGAAGATGTTTAATCACACAGATCTGTCTATAATTCTCCACTGACAATCACAATCAGAATAAGAATTTATTCTCCCAAAGAAAACTGTTAGTTTACTGACATGAGCCACACTGTGACGACTTTCAAATCACTCAAAGGACTTTTTTTTGTTGTTATGTAGGATTCTAAACCCTAAAACTATAATAATGATATTTTGGAAATCAAATCAAATTTAGTTTTTTTATTAAATTACATTACAACTGTCATTACCGTTCCTTTATCCAAGGTGACTTATGATTGATGAAAAAGTTACAATAATACACAGTTGTATAAACAAATAAATAAATGAATATTAAAAAATAATAAGTAGGAAAAAGCAAAGTACCTGATAGAGTAAGAAGAAAAAGAGAAGAAGCTGATTGTAAAAAATGTGTTAGTTGTTTTGATAAAGTTTTAAGAACTTAAGGCAAATTTAGCAATATATTGAAACGAGTCAGGATAAACCAGGGGTCTCAACTTAAATAAGTCGAGGGCCACCACCCACATAATCATTTCACAGAAGGGCTGCGTCAGCTTTCAGTGTTCAATAGAAAATACAAAAATAAATGTTATAAAAAAAAAATCAGTTTCCCATAGATCCTGTGTAATACACAACTAAACCAGAAGGGGACTGTGAATCAGGGTTTTGAGAACTATAGGATTCACCACAAAATGTGGAGAACAAATCTATAAAAAAAATATTATAAATTCAACTTTTACATCCAGGTGGGGGCCGTAAAATATCGTTCTATGGGCCGAAAATGGCTCACAAGCAGCGAGTTCAAGTCCCCTGGGATAAACCCTTCAGGTCAATCTGGTGTGTGAGAGTGTTGAGAACAACAAAACCTGCAAGCTGTCTTTCTAAAACACTGCATAGATTTTTTCTTACTTCTTCGATATCAGTAATATTTATATTATATATAATAAATAATCCTGATTTTTAACATGGGTTCATACAGGCCTAAGTAATCCACTGACCACATGCTTCCTGTCAGCACGATGGGTGAGTGTGTTCAAGACCTACGCCAGCAATTCAGCAACACAGTGGGAAATCACACACTCCAACCAGTTCTACAAATCCTGAGGCACACACACACACATATACACACACACACACACCTGGTAGACACAGCTACAAGAAAACTACAGTATTAGTTACCTATTTCTTTTTTATGTGTGAGCTTTTGTGCGCATGACCCTGTGTAAACTGCATTATTGCAGACAGGCCTGGCTTTTGTGGCTCTGGGGGCTGATACTGCAGTGCAGGCTTGATGGTGAAGGAGGGGGGAGGAGGGGGGCACAAGGGGGTAGTTATAGTTGTGAGTTGTACCACTGTGAGCTCATACTATTGTCCTGAGAAGAATGAAAGACACAGAAAGAGTGACGGTCGAAGTGGGGGGAGCAGAGATCGGGGGGGGGGACTGCGTCACTGTGAATAATATGTCCATTCATCCCAGCGTGCACAGGAAGCTAGGACAGAGAGACAGGAAGTCAGTCGCAGCAGCTCACTGCTCGGAAGGGGCACGTGGGGGTTTTGGGGGGAAGGGTATTAAAACAACTACAGGAAGCATATGTGTGTGCAGGAGGGCAGCAGATTTGGGGTGTATGCACTGATTTTTTTTTTTTTTTTTACCCCCCTCCACATTAAAAGGGCCTGAAGAAAAACAGGCAGCTGTGGAGTTCACCAGTAACCCCCCAAACTTGAAACCAACCAGGAAAAGAGGGAAGAGAGAGACCGCAGGAGGGAAACGGGGCCAGGGGTTTTCAGTTTGAAGGCCGGTGAAAGGGGAACGTGTGTGTGTAGATAGTGGGGCCATGGGACGTGATCGTGAGGCAGCGGAGAGAGTCGTACTCTGAAGACTCAGGTTGCAGGTAGTGCTTCCACAAAAGATTCTTCAGGCGGGTGGAATCTATTAGTTCCAGACTTGCCTGGTGATATTTCTTCAACACACACGCGCACGTGTGCAAGTCGCGCACGTACGCACACAGACACGCAGGAATGCACATGCAAAAGACGGAGACAGAAATGGGACTGGAGGAAAAGATAGAATTACAGTACAGTAAGTGTTGGAGGGAGAAGTATTGCAGGAATGGGAAGATTCCAACCAGTGTCTTTATTTTGGGTCTGGGCCTTTTCATAGGAAAACAAACACACAAATAAGACACAGATGCAAAAAAAAAAAAAAAATGAAACAGGCATTTCCCCATTTCGCCCAGAGCTTAAAACCTTCAGGAAAAGCAGTGTTGTCTCAAGGAGGAAAGTTAACTGGCTTGGTGACTCTTCGACATGGAAAATGGTGTCGGTGCCAAACCACAGCAGACCTGCTCAGTGTGACGAGCGAGAGGGTGAAGCCTTCACTGTGGCTCTGCATTAATAAGTCGGTGAAAGAAATTTCATGGAACAACAGCAGATTTTTTTTTTTTTGTGCTATTCAAGCTCGCCGCCATACTAAAACATTACCTTTCACCTAAATCTGTGGGGAAGGAATGAAAAAAAAGGGAGACTTTTGTCACATGGATATAGTTAAGTTATAAAAAAAGAGACTCAGACTGTTACTGTATACTGTCTATGGAAGATTAAAATCAAATAGCAGGCAGAGATTTTACAGATGGGTGAAAAAGTACAGCCGGGAGCTGAGACACCACATACTGTACACCAATGAGCCGGTGCAAATGGGTGGCACTAATAAAAAGAAAAAAATGAAATGACTTAAAATGAAAGTCACGTCTGTGAACACATGCACTTTTCTACACGGTAAATTACCCACTAAAACATGTGCAATATTTTCCACTTCAAACATATAATTTGTATAGAAGAGAAACTACTACTGAATCCTTTCCCTGTAGGAAAGTGTGAAATCACCATGTTTTTAATGTTAGAACTGTATGAACCTGAATTCTCTTTTCCTACACTGAACCTGGTGAAATTGGCCAAACCACGGTCAACAACTATATCTATATATGATATACCTTCTCAATGCAACAATGCGACAAGTGATGTCTATCCAAGAGTCAATGCCAGGGACATATTAGTAGGTAATTGTCAAAAATGGTCTCTAAGCAGTCCAGCTTTGGTAGAACTGTCAGACAGTGAAGTGTTGAGCAGCTCATTCTTGATCATTGAGTTAAAAACACACAAAACTTTGCAAAAATTCAAGTCGGTGAAGCTTTTACAGTTAAAATATTTTTGGGTTTCACCCTTCAATGAGTTAATATGGATTTGCTTATCTACGGAAACCTGTATTTTTTTTATTTAAAAAAAATATTTTATGTTTCTTGTTTGTAGGTGTGGATTTTTGTTTTTGTCTTTTTGGTGTTCTCCAATTGGTTAAAAAAGACTTAGGACCCCTAGACTTGGGACGTAACAAGAAAAATCAAATCAAGACATTGAAACTAAATACATCCTGTATCTGCATAAATACATGGTTAGATCTTTCTCCAAATTAAGTTTGAAACCTCTGTTTTTGTTTTAATCTTATCTGTTCATCAGTGATAGTGTTCAGTGTTGGCAAAATATTGATGCTCACATAAAAATGCTACAAGTTCTGATCACTCTCGCCAAGTATTGATACAAACATTCATTGGGGCAGCCTGTGCCACCCAATCACATTAGACCAGGGATTCTTAACCTTTTTGGCACCGAGGCCCAATTTTTTCAGTGTCAAGTGACCTGGGGCCCTTAATAATAGCAGTTCAAATGTTTCACGGCCCTATAGGGGGCGCTTGCGGCCCAACTTTGGGCCGGGGCCCAATGGTTCAGAATCCCTGCATTAGACCATGGGTGCTTGTGTGTGGTGAGCCCATGTGGGTCGGGACGTTGCTTTGCTCCTCAGTGGCAACCTGGCAGTTGGGGGGGATTCAAACCTGGCAGACCCAAGTCTGCTCCCTTAACCACTAGGCCACCACTGTCGACTGATACTAATATATAAAGTATATGTAACAAAAATTCACAAGTCAGTTCCATGTTTTCTATTGTAATTTATTGTACTACAATTAGGACTTGGTACTGCAGCTTCCCTCTGGTAACATAAAATTTAATTGATCCATTGTGCAATTTGTTTCCACTAATATAAATAAAAAGTATATATACGGCCAATATTTGTCGTGTGTTTTATTGTGTTTACAATTGCTAATAAAAAATATCCAATATGCATTTATGAGCAGTTTACAATTGCTCATTAAAATAATATCCTGTATCACATTGAATCAAAAAGTCTGTCATCGTTCATTACTACTGCTCATGGTTGTCCAAGTTGCGTATTTATTTTGTGGTATTGTTTGTTGTTTTTAACGGACCAGTTACATGTCTCATACTATTTTAACTGACCGGTTGAGGCAGATAAATACCCCCATAATAAAATAAAATTTCCGGTGTTCCAAAATATTTTCCTACCTATAAAATATTCCTACCTGAATTAACTGTGTATGGACACAACAAGGATTTCTCAAGTCCACCCAGCCTATAACTTTCTGCTACCAGACCGGTATGACAAGGTTAGAATCAATGACCCTGCATTATTTTGAGTTTATTGTTGTTGTCTTGGCTGAGAAAATATTTCTTAATCAAATATAGTTGCATTATTGTTGATGGAATCCTAGCTATTCTATTGGCCAGTCATTTTATTGATAAGGGTTTGGATCAAGTGTAAGTAATAGACAGATGGGGCCAAAAGGAAACATTATTTCTCTGCGGCCCGGCACCAATTCACCCACGGACCAGTTTTTTGACAGGAAATCAGAAGAGAAGTTGGGGGTAGTACTCAGCAGGAGTAAATTCCTGTGTGCTACCCTGTAACTCATCTGACCACAGAGCTACAGGGTTACCCATCTGGCCAAGTTCGCAGCCCTTTAGTTGCCAGCAAAGCTCTCCATCTGCAGCTGGAGAAACAGCCACAGGAAATGTTTCCTATGATGTAGGGCTGTTTGTTTAAAATTATCTGTATCCCACTGTTAGAGCAATGTTAGCTTCTACCACCATTCCTACAATGTGATCCCTACAGGTTAGAGATCAGCCAGCCAGCAAAGGGGGTCAGTAACCCATGCCAACCAACCAATGAAATCCACCCATCAGTGTCAGCTCTAAAGAAAAGGATCTCCTACTATTCCTGCTGCCAGACCAGAGGATCTGGTCTCAATCAATCTTCACTGACAAAGTTAAGACAAAAAAAAGTACTTACAGCAGATCAGATTTTATTAAATATATAATATAAATATGAATCATTAATGGTATTCCCTCCCATTCTTAAAACAACTAACACGAGGTAACTGTGTGAAACCCAGATAATGTGACCTAAAATATTTTTAATGTGAAAATGAAACTATTTGTATTGTACCCAGTACTACCATGACACAGCATACACTGAAATAAGTCTTTAACCCAGCGGTGTCAAACTCAAATAAGTTGAGGGCCACTCCCCCCACTGTCATTTCACCAAAGGGCCACAGCAGTTAATGTTGAATACAAAAGAAAAAAAATGGTAAAAAATGAAATAAATAGTCAGTTTCCCACTGTAATACAAGTATCACCGAGTGACAAAACCATTTTTTAACACTGAATTGCAGCAGAATCCTTCTATCTTGAGGGTCCCGCTAACATTCAACTTTTCTATCAAGATGGGGGCCACAAAATATCGTTCCATGGGCCACAAATGGCCCACGGGCCTCAAGTTTGAGACCAAAACAGCTGCAGATATTTGTATTGAGTGGTATATGAATCAAAATCAAAAGTGTTAGGACAATATGGGCATTTTGGGTATCGGCAAAAAGTTTTATATCAAACAACACTCGAAGATACTGAACAAATGGGAGTAACCCTTGCCAATGAATCAGACAAAATAAATCAACCTTCATCCGCTTACCCTTTACCGGATCATGGGACCAGCTTTTTTTTGACTGCCACTAAAATTGCACTGCATTGCACCAGGCTCTTGCAGTCCTTCTTGCAGGTTTGGGATTTTATCTTGCCCAGGAGGTGAACCTTGGAGTCCCACACCAATTACAAAGCCATTGCTTCCCAAACAAAGAAAAATATCAGGGGATCTGAGACATGATTGCACCAAAAATCTTTTCTTTGAAATATGTGTCAACACAAATGCCAGAAAAAAAGGCTGTATCTGTGTGTGTTCCTGCATGTAGGTCATCCTTAAGGGTGCCCTCAAAGTAGTGTCACCTCTATTTCCTGACTCTGCTGGACACAACCATCTGGACATCTGTCTGTTCCAGGAACCATCTTTGTCTCTCTCCCTGTCCCCTCTCACTTTCTCAAACACACACACATATCCATATGCATGCACTCCAACAGAGACACGCAGAGTTCACAGTTGGACGCAAATTATGACTGTACAGTGATCTACACCATCTGTCGGAGAAGGTAGAGACGAAGGTACCAGACACAACAGCGCGCGCACAGATCGTCCTGCGCCAAAAGGAGACGCATTATTAATTGGAGCTGCCCTGCTGCGCCGTGTGTATGTGTCGTCTTTCCAATGTTTTCAGATGGCCAGTGCATTACCCATTTAAATCAGCTTAGTAACTAGTCAGGAGATTTGACTAATCCACAACACAACTGTGGGAAGAAGCAGTGTCTATATGTGTGTGTTAGTGTCTGTCTGCCCACGTGAGTGGTCTACCAGACAGTGAGTAGGAGGTTCCATCCAAGGAGGCAGAAAAAAAGCAGGACTTTCTCTGCAATTCAAAACCATTTCGTCATTGGTCAAATGATTTTTCCTCTATCAGACACCAACATTTTTCCTAATTCTGATGAATGACCACTGATGTGGACCAAGTCCTTGCTGAATTGCTCACTCATACCTCCTCATTTCTTATCATCTTCTAGCCGTACACTGTCAGAAATAGACCAGTCAGCAACAGTCATTCATGGGGAGCAGAGCAGATGAGGCATCAGCGTTCCGAGGCCTAACATAGCGTGTAATAGCCTTTCTTTGTCTAACAGTTGGGTATGACGGAGACGGTAACAAAGATAACCGCGCACTCGCACACCGCTTCCGTAACAAGATAGATGATATTAGGTGTGCCTGACCGGTTTGTTAGTCCTTACAAAGCAAACGCTTATCGCTGCATTCCAACAGAACCATCAACAGCATGTAGAAAAATGGCTGTAGGAGAATGTTAGAGACAGACATTGATGGCGCCGTATGAGGTGAGAGGACAGAACGGGTAGCAGGACCACATGTCAGTGGCTTGGCATCCTTATCAGCGGGGGGTATGAAGGCAGACAGGCTGGGAGGAGTCAGGAAATCTTCCATCGGAAAATAATAAAGAACTAGAGCGGCGGCTGATAACAGTTAAGACGGATCAAGACTCCGTGGCTAGTTTAACGTCAGTCGCCAACGCCTTTCTACAAGAGTATGGGAATTTACAGTATGCCTACTAATCTACCTTAAATTGGATAAGATCTTGTCCGTCACTAATTATTTGTAGAATATTTACAGTATAATATATACTGTTAGTATACACTGTGGTTTACCTTTCAATCGTTAAGTGATTTTCACTATTTCAATGATAAAAATAAATGTTCAAATACAATTAAGCTATAAAATAAAGTATAAAAGTCAAATAAGTAAAAAATTGCATAAAAATGTAACCCTTTTTTCGCGATGGAATGTTCCAATATGCTGAAAATCATAGTTCAACTACAACCAGTAGAGAATTATTTGGAGGATTCAAAGCAGGGGTCTCAAACTCATGGCACGTGGGCCATTTGTGGCCCATGAAGCGATATTTTGTGGTCCCCACCTTGATGTGAAAGTTGAATGATACAAAAACAAGTGTTGTATTACAGTGGGAAACTGATTTTTGATTTAATTTTCACCATCTTTTTTCTGTATTGAACATTAACTGGCAATGCGACCCTTTGGCGAAATGACAGTGACAGGCAGGGGCCCCCAACCTATTTGAGTTTGAGACCGCTTAATATAAATAAATGCAATAGTAATAGAAATGAGTTGTTTTTCTGTTCCTTTTTTTACAACATGGCATTGGTATCTTTGATGTTTGACCTCTTCTGATTTTTCTAGGGCTGTAATTGTGTTTCTCTGCTAGCAATTAAGAAGAACCTTTCCCTTAGACCGGAGGGCAGAGAGGTTGACGTGCTTTTCAGCACAGGTAGCTACTTCAAACACGGTGAGGTGTACTTGAACAGGGCTTTAACCCTCCAGTTTGCACTTTAACCCCTTTTGCCTAAACAGATGTTTGAAGTTTAGATAAAAACTGTCCAGACGCTCTTTAAGAAAAGTCAATCCTGCCACTCCTCTCTGGAGATCGGACGGCTGATGATGACCATCTGTCTCCTCTGCTGTATCTTTAGCTCACTGACAGACATCAGTCTGATGCATCAAGCAGCTACGGGGCAAAACCCGACACACCAGACCCCTGACTGTTCAGATTAAGAAGGTTATGCAACATTACCTCATTTTTAGCCTCCTTCTCTCATCCAGTCTTTTCTCCTTGTAAATTTTTTTTTTGGATCACTTGTTTTCCCCCTCCCCCTCCCTGTTCTCACCTGCTGCGCTGCTCTGCCACTGCAGATCTATTAAATCTCAGTCTGGTGACAGTTTAGTGCGACGTCAACAACACGCTTTAGGCGTGCGATCCAAACGCCCTGGATGTTTAATTTAAAGTTTGCACTAAAGCTGTAAAAGTAAAGGTTATGTTGGAGGTAAACGCAGCAGATCATCGCAGCATTTACAGTGTGTTAGTCAGCAAAAAAAAGCTGAATCAGAATCAACCCCTGCAGTAACTGCACTCCCAGATCTACCCTCGTGTTCTCTCTCTCTCCTTTCTTCATTCTGCCCTCATCTACATCCTTGCTTTTCCTCCAACGTTCTAACTGAGTCTGAGGCATGCTGCCGTATGCAGATGTGTGTGTTAGTGCCTTCCTGTGCAACGAGTCCTGCAGAAGCACAGCTCTGAGTGCCTGGGGTTTCCAGCTGTGACAGGCTCTCCGATGAAATATGGCCACTATTTCAAACCAGCGGCAGCCTGTCACAACAACCCATGAGGATAGAAGAGCTGAGAACATGAAGAACAGCCTGGTCTGTGTGCTACAACTGAGAGCCTTGTAAAATTGAAACTGCGTTTTGTTTATAGGGGCTTCATTAATTGTCTTTTTTGGAACAGGTTTAATTCCTCCTCACCTGCAAAGATAGTGGACAGATGGATAGAACTTTGTTAATCCCTAGGGAGTATCTTTTGGGAAAATTATGGAGCGCTCAGCGCAGCTTCTGAATTATGTGATCATTTTTAATGGGAGGTAATGCCAGCCTGGAGCAATGAAAGATAAAAATGTCACTTCATCCCTGCAAGTTTTGACAAAAAACGAGGGGCAACAACATTATTAAGGTCACAACTTTGGCAACATGTAATTTAAATTCAGGAGATGTATGGGGCAGTTGGTGGCCTAGTGGTTAAGGAAACGGACTTTGGCCCCCGGTTCGAATCCCGCACCACCAAATTACCGCTGAGGTGCCGATGCAGAGGCATAATTACCTGATAGATTACTTCCAAGGGAATAATAAAGTTATAAAAATAAAAAAAAAAGTTTTCTTGTGTACTTTCAATTACATTAGATGATGACATATGATTTTATCTACAAAGATGTACAGAAGAGGTGCTCAAAAGGGTGTAAGACACATTTGTGGACCATTAGTAAAATAACAACGCTTTATATTTTTAGCGTGATTTTCTTCATTAGGAAATTGTTCGGGGGAAGAATTATGTTATAACTGTTTGCCAATAAGTCTTTCCAGCTTTCCAGTTTCAAAATACTAACAAATGATAAAAACAAAAATTTGCCAATTTAAGTCAATAAAATTCACCTTCCTTATTCTTTCCAAGAGATAAATAAAAAAAAAAAAATCTTTTCAACCGACTGTCAGAGCTGGTCTTGGGTCAGCCTCAGGACACACTGACAAACAATTACAACACACATAAACAAACAGCTACACACTGTTGGTTTAGAGTTCTCACATTAAGAAGCCTAATGACCGATGATGATACGGAGTGTCATCTTTTCCACGTCCTTTTATAAGATGGTCAACCAAAGACAAAGAGTTAGCCAGACTCCCACAAGAGCTGGACTCACAATGGCGCAAAGTTAAACCAACGTGTTACAGATGTTACCGAACCAAGTGCCAGGCTGATCTAAGAACCGGTCACGGCTAATGCCGATGAGATCATCGAGTTGGAACAATGAGGCTTCTACACTTCGTTTATTTCCAACCACTTGTTGATGATCCTGCATCACGTCATGTAATTTACAATTTATGGCGACAGAATGTAGCCCTGGAATTTAGACCAAACCTGGCTTATTGGTTCTTAGTTTATTCTTGTTTCTGCAGACATCAACATCCACATAACCGGGTGTTTTCAATGCATGTTCCAATGTATTCACAAAAGGCTAACCAAACCAGACCTAATGTCCCTGAGATTTCCTGAGGTCCATGACTTAGATTAGATACAACTACAATGGAAATCTACTGTCAAAAGACTTTTTTCTCACAGCCCTCCTTGCCCTTCTGACATTGAGGGAAGGAGCCTTGTGTCCTTTAAGCACAGGACAGAAAAACAAAGCTATCTGGACTCAGGAATGGACCGCCAGTGATTGAAGACTATTCTCTGTGTGATGTGATGTGTTCGGCTGTATCAGAGAAACAATGGAGCCCTGCAGATTGGGGTGTCACTCCCTTTCCTTACAAAACCGATGTCTGTGCCCTTCTCTGAAACTCAATAAACTGAAATTTACAATAAATGGAAAACAGAAGGAAATGTAGATACGAAAAGAGATAGAAGATGTGGAAAGGAGAACATTTTCTCTGGAATTTTATTTCAAAGGGAGAATCTGGAAGAAATATATCAATTTTAACTCCCAGTGTTTGCCCTGCCCTGTAGGTTATTTTTTTCACTTTTGACCTTCATTAGCATGGACACTGGACACCAATATATTTTAAGAGAAAAGTTCAACAGGGTGTCACCTTTGTATTTAATCAATTTCACAAAATATTGCAACTCTAACTTTATCTCAGAATATGAAAATGCAGTTTAAAGTCTGTTAAAATAATCAGAAAATCCCCACAGCAAATGTAAAGGCCTAAGGAAAAAGAATGTATTCATTCATGTTACATTTTTTTTTTCCACGTTAAGCAAGTTAACAGTAATTAGACTTCTGTGAATACCAACATTTTTGGCTCAGGTATGGGTCTGTTGGGGAACCTACTACGCACACATTTCTTGTGTCCAAAAAAAAAAAACAGGGTATTTGAGTTTAAATGGGATTTTGGCCACAAGATTGAAGTTGGAGCAGAAACACAGCAGAGAAAGAAAGGAGATAAATTGGGCACAGCAGAGCACACTGGGGAAGCAGGGAAAATGGGGCCATGAAAACAGTTCAACAGGAGACAGATAAATTCCAAATCTGCAGGGATGGATGGTGAGGAAAAGCACTGGCGTGTGCATGTCATTGTTTTTCCGCAATGTGTCGCTGAATTATTGACAACAGCTCAAAGCTGGAGAGGGAACACACTCACACGGAGCGATCTCTGCATCACAAACAGGCGCGCACACACACACTGCACATACACACATATGCCAGGTTGTCAGCGTGGACCAAATATATATGCAACCATGGCCCTGCTTGATGGCAGCCTTGGGGTTTGAAAGTAGGTCCCCAGGCAGAGTCGTGGCAAATGGGAATCCGAAAGGGTCCAAGGGTCAGGGAGACATGTGGCCAACACCTGTTCTTTGCTATCCTCACAAGACTCACTGACAAATCATTAAGAGTTAAATGAAAGATGAAGCAAAATGGCCATCCTAGCTATTTACAATGACAGTCAGTCCTGTTTTAACACTTTACAAAACGTCGCCTCCGGCTCAAACATCCCTGGTTTGCAGGTCTCTTTCCCAGGCTTTGATCTGCCTCAGTGTTGATGATCACATTCTTCTGCTCCCAGACATGAAGTGTACACACCTCTTGGACTCAGTTAAGACAAGAGTTCTGAATTCTTTTTTTGTTTTATTTAACTCCCACCTCTTTATAAAACAGCGAGCAACACTCCCAGCAGCATCTATGCAGAAAAAAAATCGACACATTCCTTCAATTCTGGCAAAGGAAATTAAAAAAAAAAAAAAATGGTGTCGTGCTGGCCAGCTGTGTTGTTTGCATATGCACCACATAGAATGCAAGCAATGACAGCAATGTAGTTCACTCAGAGGACAGTGGTCATCATTGTCAACCCCCAGCCAGAGCAGGACACAATGGAGAGGGACACGAGCAGGGACCTGACTCATACACACCGACCGCCTTCCTGGTAGTTATTGCTAACAAAGAGAATCAAGTTCCATGGCGTGGAATGGAGGAACAATAGTTGACTGCCTGAAGTTTCAGTGCATGTGGTTCAACTATCAATTGTATGTTTTTTTTCTTGTTAGCAATTTATGCATGTTTTGTCAGTTAAAGATGAAAAGACTTTAGACTTTTAAGACACTAGGAATAGGTAGAAGACAGGTGGCAGAGTTGGAGATACTGAGGTTCTCTTTAGGGGTGAGAAGGATGGACACGATGAGGAACAACTTGGCGGTAGGGGGATTCGAACCGTAGGCCTTGCGGACCGAGGTATGCTTCCTTAACCATTAGGCCACCAACTTCCTAAAAAGCTAAAGAAGCCAGATTAAGATGGATTGGACATATTCAGAGGAGGGACAGTGCTTATATTTCGTATGAGAATCCTAGAGATGGAGCTACCAGGTAGGAGACAAAGAGGAGATTGATGGATGCATTGAAAGAGGACATGGAGGTAGTTGCAGCTGAAGATATAGAGGACAGGGTGAGATGGAAATTGTTGACTCGCTGTGGCAACCCCTGGGAAAAGGGACATGTTTTGTATTGTATTGTTAAAGTTTGGCTTTTTGTTTGCACGTCCAACTAGTAAAGAAATAATTGAGAGAAGTATAATCAACACTGACATGGCTGAAGCGTTCTTCACTCCAGATCACATCCAGTCCAGTCCTAGCCACCTATCCTAAGAGGATGGTTGGCCGGGTCAAGTTAGGCTTGAAAGGTGAGGTCTATATCCAAGAAGGGTTTAGTTGTCAGCAACTGGACTTCTTCTTGGAGTTGAAAGACGTTACATTCCTCAACTGAGGAGCTCCATCAGTCTTTGGTTGATGTCAGAGGGAACACTAGTAGTTCTACTCCTCTAGACCACTCCCTTGGAGTGGACAAAAGTGTCAAGAGTTGTTTTGACTGACATTTGACATCAACCAGAAACTGATGAAGCTCCTCAGTTGAGGAATAAAAAGTCTTTCAACTCCAAGAAGACGTCCAGTTGCTGACAACTAAACTTTTTTTGTATATCATGATCTGGATGAATGAGAATCTTCACAGACATAAGGTGTATAGGCAAAAGCAGAAAGATTAAAGCAACAGTCAATATTGAAGACATCATTAAGAGTAGGCTCAATATTATTGGTAACCAATAAATAAACAACCTGCCAATGAGTGAGTTCCTATCTGGAACCTGCCAATCTCCAGTGTCCTCAAATCTGTGGCAACGTAATCTGTCACCACTGCAAGGTCGTAACTATTAGAGCTACACAACAGGTCACAGCAGGTTCTTGTTATTAGATTATAGGATAATTAAACAAGAATATAATCATCCTTTCTTAAAATTCAATACTGTCAGTGATCATGAACCAGTAGGACATGTATCTGTATTGCTTTTTTGACTGTGTTTGACAAATACATTAATGTGATTTTCATTTATTCACCCTATCTACTTAGCCGGGTTCCAATGCATGTTAGTGACACATTTTTTTTTGTTTTTTTTTAAGAAATTAAAAAAAAATAAATCACCTATTTAGTACAATTTTGATCTTGATCAGTGCATCTAAAACAGAGCTTGGCAAACATGTTTTATCTTGCAGGCCACAATGGGTCCAAGAATTGGACACAGGACCAAGTCAAGAGCAGGAAGATGGAGCTTTTATTGAACTGAGATAAATGGCATTTAAACCCATGTATAAAACCAAAGATGCTAAACTTCTAATACTTGTTATGGCGTCAACTCTAGGAGAAATACAGGAATTGCATGGGGTATAATGATAATACAAATAAATGATTTATTTTGGACAAGGTTGGCGGGCCGCATTTTAAAAGCTCAACAGGCCACATTAGTTTGGCTCAGCTAAATCCAGCATATACACAGAAATGGTACTGAATCACAAAAAAAAAAATTATAGCATTTTGTGTTGTCGTTGGTATCAAATGAAGCTAGACAAACTGCTTTTCAGTTTTCCTGAGGTCTTTTTATTGGAATAAAACTAGACATATTAATCTTTTAATGGCAAATATGCCTTCAACCAACACTTGAAGGCTTCACAGCCTTAAAAAAAGTAATTGACAAAACAATTTGGAGTTCCCTTGGGGCCTCTAGTGTTAAAAATAAACCTGTTGTCGTATGACAGATTAAAGCTCAATTTGTCACTTTAAGAAAAACACTTTCAAAAGAAAATTCCATTGATTTTTTTTTTTTTTTTTAAAGCTCACTTTCATGCTCAGAGCTGGCAGTGGGAATCCAGCATTCTAGACTGGGGGAAACTCTCCTCCACATTCCTCAGAGGGAATACCACCAGCATATGACAAGAGCTTTACTCACACTCAGTCACTTAGCCTGCTGACACCCACTGCAACCTTTACACAGAGAATGCTTGTAGGGATCTGCGTAAGTGTCATGGACAGAAACCTTTAACACACAACACTGCCCCCAGACAAAAAAGATTTTACTGTGAAAAAATGGAGTGGGTGAGGCAAGATTCATAGAAAATTGGAAGGGGGAAAAGAAAAAAAAAGAGCGATGATGGCATCAGTATATGCTTGTGTCAAACTGCTATGCAACGTGATGGAATGAAAGATTGAAGGCCTTTGTGCAAAAGAGCGGTCTTTCCTGAACTTAATCTTCCTCTCACTGACCTCTCTGCCACCTCAGGACTCATCTTTGGCTGAAACCTTCATTCTCTGGCCTGACAGAATGTTATAGGAAGGTGCCCATAACTTGGATCGCTAGAGCTTCCTCCATGGGCCACCGCACAACAGGAATGTCAATGCATGTGTGCATGTTTTAAGGGGAGGCCTTTTTCCCCCCATTCTCACAGTTTAGAGCACATGGACTGAGTCGGAGCGTAAAAAGGGGTGGAGGTGGGGGAGGTGTTTAAGCAACAGTGGGAAGGCTAGCGGAGAAGGGTGAGGGGTATTCCCTGGTCCACGCACTGGACTGAAGGAAGTGGACACACTGTCAGAAATCTATCCCTTTAAATCCCTGACCTGAAAATAGCAACATAACGGTGGCCAGCAGGTTTCATTACCAAACCGACTGCAGTTTCCCCCAAACTTCTCACTGCATCACATTGCAAAAACTTGTTTCCAAACTTAAAAAAAAAACAACATGCTAAACTTTCATTTGGCTTGGCTTATCTGTGTCTGCAGATATTTATTCACTCTAGGTTTAAAGATTTAAACCACACATATTTTGCAGCTTTGGGACTCGCTTAAACACGCATAAGTGAGAGTGCATATCAGCATGTACACACACCGTTGGCCCCTGGCTTCACTCAGTGAGACGCAGAACAGGAGATAGTGTTGGTGAACAGGCGCCTGCAAACCAGTGAGATTAAAATCAGACCTCAGGTATGTGCTGCTGCCTCTACACAGATACGAAATGAATTTAAGGGCAGGCTCATGCGGGCAAAACCACCGCCATACAGTGGCTGTCAGAGATTAAAGATTAAAGATAAACAAAGTTCCTAAGATTTCAAATCGAGTTACTAAATATGGGAATTAAACAGATTTGCTTATTATGTCTATTCACTTTCCACAGCTTTTACTTTTTTTTTAAAAACAAATCTATCCTGATTGTTGGTGGTAAATCATGCAGCATCACCGTTTATCAACAACAACAATGCTCACTTCAACAAGTCGCCTGCATGGAGTTTCTGTTCGGAGCCGACCAGGAAGAAGTTAACCCGCAGGTGAACCTCCAGATAAAGACTATAAAGAAAATGTTCCGTTTTCCGCTTCATTTTGTCTTAAATGAACAGAGGTGGCATCAGGTCCAACTAGATTTCCACACTTGTTTACTGCCTGCAGACAAGAGTAAATGAAAGTACAACCGTATGGGAAGGGTAAGGCAGAGCACTGTCAAAATAAAGGGGTGAAACTGAATAAAAAATCAGTTTCCCATAAATTCTGTGTAATACAACACTGAACCAGAAGGATACTGTGGATCAGGGTTTTGAGAACAATACCATGAAACAAACCTATAAAATATTACTTTAAATTCAATTTTGACATCAAGGTGGGGGCTGCAAAATATTGTTTCACGAGCCACAAATGGTCCATGGGCCGCGAGTTTGAGAACCCTTATCTAAGTGGAACTTATCAGGAGATTTGAGAGACCCACCAGGAGCAGGAGAAATTGAATTGCATGAATTTTAGTACTACAGGTAGATTTTTTGGAAATTACATCACTAAAGACCTTCAGCAGGACTATGTATTTATCTTAATACACCCTAATCTCATGCCTTTTAAATTGTGCTTTCATCTGGGTTAATAATTAATAGATCGTCACATTAAAATGAAAACGAAGACTAGTGGTTTAGAAGTATTTCAGAAACTGCAGCCGTCTGAAAAGACAGTCTCTGGGAAGAGATTATGTTCTTGCACGCTTAGGAATGTGGCCACGTGGGCACACAAAACAACTTCCAAATGTTTTTTGTTTTTTTTTTCTGTGATAAGACCTGAGAATCTGTCTTTGATACCTTCACCATGTGCAGTGAAGGCATTTTACTATTAGAGTTGACCTCATGTGGCTGGATCATTTTGGACAAAGAAATGTCCAGCATGGGGTGTGGGGGGTGTTCCATTTTTGCACCTACATCCTGCTTCCACATAACAGACAAAAAAAGTGTGTAAACACCGCTGATCTGCCCCACAGGTGTGTCTGCTGCATGTCTGTCCTGCAGGTGTTGCAAAAATACTTCACTGTTTAAATGATATAATTAACCTACTTCCTGTTTACACTGGTCAAATTAGGTCCAACTGGAATTGAGCCACAAGTGCTAGAGACAAACATTTCATTTGTAATGAGTCCTCCTAAAGCTAAAAATGTCAAACAATACTTAGGGCAGTGTTCCCCATCCTTTTTTGCGCCACGGCCCGATTCAATGTCTCGTAATATTTTCACGGACTGGTTGTTAAGTTGTGGCAGATAAATACCCCTTAATAAAATCAAATGTCCGGTGTTCTGAAATATTATCCTACCTATAAAATCTTCCAACTCAAATTAACTGTGCATGGGTACAACAAGGATTTCTTAAGTGCACACCACCTATAACTTTCTGCTACCAGACCAGTATAAAAGTTAAAATTTTGTATTAATGACTCTGCGTCATTTTGAATTTATTGCTGTCTTCACTCAGAAGACAGATTTCCTAAACAAATACAGTTTATGTAAAAATAAAAAATAAACCATTATTGATGATGGAATCCTAGCCATTCTATTGTTGAGTTCTTTTGTTGATATGGTTAAGTGTAAGTAAAAGCCAGATGGGGCCAAAGGTAAACATAAATTCTCTGTGGCCCGGCACCAATTCACCCACGAACTAGTTCCGGTCCCCAGTCCAGTGGTTGGGGACCACTGCAATAGGGCATTCAGAGCAGGATGACAAACAAGAAGGGGCAGATCAGCAAAACAGTCCCCTCCATTTTGAAGAAGAAAATTCATAATAAAACCATAATCCACTGAAGACAGCAGTGTGGCACCTTAAACTAAGAGTCTATGTGTGTCCCAAGTAATAATTAGCAAATTTTCAATAAAAAATATATATTTTTGCTGTTAACATTCTGTTGTTGTAAGGTCTTGAAAGGACAGTTCTTCATCCAAGGGTCTGAAATGATTCCACACAGGATTTAAAGGTAGAAATGTGTGACCAAGAGAAGCACAGCTAACAAACTAGCCGATGGTTTAAATGTTGGTCTGATTTAGCTGGGACAATAATTGCGGAAACATTCTTCTTCTTCACTCCTTATAATGCGTATATGTAGGTCAACTGAATACTATTTATGTGTTTCTGCTTTATTAAAAAGCATCTGCACTTTTCTAGAAAATATTATTTTAGTTGTGGCTGTAAATTACATCTTAAAAGGACGACTAATTGCACGTTTGATGTTAAGATCAATATATTTCCAAGAAAAATACAGCTTTAGAGCCTTCTACAGAAACACATTCTTACCAACATAACGTGCCATGTGGAAGTTAGTTAAAAATGATTGATAAACCGTTTGAACTGGTTATAGAGTTAAAATATGTTCTTTTTTCAAGGCTGCCATCACAATGTGTTTTCATTATCCAGTAAAAGGGAGTGTGTGATGACTGTGGAAGAGAAGATACAGTAGCCAAACATTTTTTTTTTTTAAATAATACCGGTACTCAGCATTTTAACTCATGCTTTTTAAGCCTGCACATGTAAAAAAAATAAATAAAATAAAAATCCCCCTGCGGAATTAACAGGAGAATTTTTGCCGGGAACAACTAAAATAGAAGTGGTGCATCCACATAGCAACCGGAGGGAAGAACACTGTGTCCTCGCACACATTCATGAGAGGCGGGAGAGCAGAGAGAGCCTGAGAGGCAATGTGTAAGTGATACAGATTCAGCAGAGGAGAGGTGATGAATGGCTTCATTAAAACGGCATTAACAGAGGTGTGAACCCAAGTGATGGGTGCCAATGTTCAGCTTCAACAGACACAACCGGTCCTCACTTGTCACAAAGCTATAAACTAAAGACATCACGATACCAGAAAATTCTACATGGATACAGGATCATAAAGGACTTCGATGCAACTACCAGAATATTGCAGCCTAATGTTAGTCATGCTAATGTTGCGGCACAGCCTGTGGTTAGTGACACTGAGGAAGAATAACAAGGGCAATAAAAATGAGAAATAAATGACCAAAAGGACTGCATGAAAGAATATGATGGAGGAAAGACTGAAGGGACAACAACAAGTGTATATGTGGTAACCTGATTAGCACGACCCCAGGGGAAGACAAATCTACATTATTCTTTCTCATTTTCCCCTCAGTTCCTCACAAACTCAGAAAAATGGGGGCAATTCTGTAACCGTAGCAACCAAGTCTGCCTGTGTGTAGGGAGACACCGCTGACTGAGGAGCAGGAAGAGTGAGACCAAGATGGGAACAAAAAAAGGAGGCTAATGCGAGAACACGGTTGATCGCACAATCTGCTACAACATCTCTAAAATCTGTTGTTTTATCATCGTCAGCCTTTTTCTTTATTCTTTATTTTCTTTGTTCTGACTTTCTGGTCATGTGACCACTTTCTGGCTCTTAAACGAGAGCCTGCTTCCTTTGGTGTCCCATAAGGACCTTGTCCAACCTACTGTTGTCCTTTCTTGGCTTCTTTCTGCTGGCAGTGTATTTATTTACTGATGGGTGGCTGTCCTCCTATGGTTGTGCTAAACAGGATATGAGTGGGCTTTATACTTCATATATTTGTGACACACTCGACACACACTTACATATCCTGTCCCACCTGGTTGTGAGTCAGTGTCCGGTGGAGAGGTGCAAACTCAGAGATTTTGTCTTCATGTGTGTCACATATGCAGAAGTCATAAAATCATGATTATGGGCTAAGGCTGCCATGGAAGGTGTGTCAAGAATGTGCATGTGTGTCACATTTCATCAGATTGACACACATTATACGTGGAGGGAGAGAAGGAAGGAGGGGAGGGGGGAAAAAAAAGTCAGGCAGCAATGGGAGAGAGGGGGGAGAAAGTGAGTTTAAGCTGAAGACCAGCAGTTCTCCTCACAATGCTCTATTGTTCACTGACTGTGGCCGGACAAGAAAGAAAGAGACAGAAGAGATGGAGAAGGCAATTGACAGGAGGAGGGAGTAGAGGCTTGTGTGATTTTAACATTTTTACACACTCACCAGTTGCTCTGCTGTTGCTGTGCATATGTCTCTGTGTGTGTGTGTGTGTGTGTGAGAGAGATAAAGAAAGTGAAATTTAAATGAGGCACCCCAACAGGGGTCAATGCATTGGTATTAAAGCTGTGATCAAAGTCACACACTCATTCCTGTGATCACGTAATACAAATACTACATCCAATAAAGACATTTAGCACTTTTCAGTATTGATTCTGTAGACAGAATTAGTTTTATATACTCTACTTCAGTGTTCCCCAAACCTTTTTGCAACACTGACCGGTTAAATGTCTTGTACTATTTTTACGGACCGGTCATTAAGTTATGGCAGAAAAATACCCCATAATAAAATTAAGTTTCCGGTGTTCTGAAATATTTTCCTACCTATAAAATCTTCCTACCTGAATTAACTGTGCATGGGCACAACAGCGATTTCTGCCTATAACTTTCTGCTACCAGACCGGTATAAAAAGTTAGAATCTTATCAATGACTCTGCATCATTTTGAATTTATTGTTGTTGTCTTCACTGAGAAAATATTTCCTAATCATATATAGTTGCATTATTGATGATGGATTCTATTGTTAAGTTATTTTGTTGATATGGGTATGGATCAAGTGGAAGTAATAGACAGATGGGGCCAAAAGGAAACATTATTTCTCTGCGGACCGGCACCAATTCACCCACAAAACGGTACTGGTCTCAGTTCTGTATATCTTACAAACATTCAGTAAAGATCTATAAACTACCAATGCTCCAATGATATATTATTGATCCACTCATATTATGGTATTTACTATACAAACTGCGGCCCTTAACAGTCATTGTGGAATGCAACAGTTGACATTATGCAAAAAACCTCCAGCAAGTAACGACCAGGTGTTTCAAGCTTGTGTATTTGTGTGTGTGTGTGTGTGTGTTTAAGCAACAGCCCGATGGCGATGTGTTTTGCATGTGTAAATATAGAAGCAAGTTACTCAATTTAAAGATGTCTCAGCATATGACACCCACACATATAAACTCAAATGGACGTGACGTTTCACAGAACTGCAATTATACAAAATATATTATACTGAAATTTTGACTCGTGAATCTTTGACTGGAAAAACAAGAAAGAGACAATGTTATCGTGTATGACTTGAAAAAAAAAAAATGTATCCTCAAACTGAAAATGTGATACAACTGCCAAACAGGAAAGATAATAAAGTTCAATATATTGATGCATCCATCCAATATATGCCAAGTTACAGGATTCAATGAGAAGTTATTGCTTGCCAATATCAAAAGAAAACTCCAAAGCTTTATCAGCACAAACACAAATTTTCACATCACATTTCTGGAAATGTTCATAGCGAACACCGGGCCGCATGTGCACTTTCACACATCTTCAACATAAACCTGAAACAGGGAGGAGTGATCAAATCCCAACATGCCTCAGTGCTAAAGGCATATTAGGTCGACAGGAGTCAGAATTAGGATAAACCAAGGAAGAAAAAACATCTGTTGCCCAATCAAAGGTTCCACAACAAGTTGCGCAAAAGTTGCATTGCCAGAATATCTTTAAATGAAACTTAATTTATTTATTTTTTTACTGTGTCCAAATAACCTACAGATCAGCACCAGTCCCGGAACAGGCCTCAATTGGGTTACTCCATTCAGATAGTCAGAACATACTAACTGACATGGAGCCAGTATGTCAAAAAAACACGCAGACAGAGACCTGCACACACATATTCTGGGTGTGTGTGTGTAAAGAAGGCCCAGTCAGCATTTTAACTCAGAAAAAAAATAATGTTTGCTCTGCTACTGCAGCAGCCCCGTAGCAAATGGTCATATCAAGAACGAGAGAGTGACCAAACGTGTAGAGACCAACAGAAAATCAAGTGTTCTTAGCCATGTTGTGTCTGGTGCTGACACAGCACAAGGCGGCGGCTGCTGCTGCTGCCTTCACATGTCTTTTCAAAGAAGGTGTACTCAATATTAAAAGCTAAAAAAAAAGTCTTCCTCTTTGCACATGCACGCTGTGCGCAGGGGCGTGCATGTGTATGATGTGAAGCCTTTGCAAAAAGCACAAAGCCATTGACTCAAACAGGAAGCATTACGTACCCCCTGTGTAAACCCCTGTGTTTGTGTGTGTCAGTGTGTGCTAGTCTCGCTCCTGAAACTCTGCTTCACAAACACACACACACACACACACACACACACACACTCACACATCCTTCCTGTCCGATTATTTTAAGCTCCGTCGACAATTTTGATATAAGTCAGAGAACAAAGACCGGGGGAACGGTCCAACCCACTTCAGCAACACATTGTGAAACGTAGTGTCGAGCGATTAAGCTGTGGGTGTCAATTAGAGATGAACTGTATTGACGGAGGCTGGTGGCGCAGTAACAGGGATTTGATTAAACATTCACATATGCATGGGCGTGTGCCCATACAAAAACAAAAAAAAAAAACACACACTGACACTCAATAAACATACATTGAAATGCATGCAATATCACATATCTCAAATGTATGCAAACACATACCTTATTTATTCAAATACTCAACTGATATTTCCTTCCATTGTGCCAAGAGAATGCAAATTCACACATTTTAACCTGTTTAACGTTCCATTCAAATCTTGTTTAATGAATGTTAGCTTCCTTACCTAATGATAACATCTTAGATTTAAGGTTAGGTGTTGTAAAGAAATCAGAGGCTGTCTATAAAACAAGCTGAACTGTCTCTAGCTTAGAGACCTTTAGAACACAGGTGTCAAACTCAGGCCCGGGGGCTAAATCTGGCCCGCAGTGTATCTTTATTTGGCCTGCAAGATAATATCAAATATGTACTAGAATTGGCACAATAGTATAAAGCCCTTATTTACTGTTATTTGTAGTATTAGTGATGCATGGTCTTTCTTATAGCAGACATTTTGTTTTTTGTTGTCGTAGGTCTGTAAAAAAAACGTTAAAAGGATCTGTTTTATTTCTGATTTAATTTCTCATGTGTTGATAATAAGTGGCTGCTTCAAATCCACTCCAAAAATCAACATTTAATCATCACTGGAGGACAGGCAAATTGGGCAGGTGCTTGGAGCTGCAGCCACTAGGGGGCCAGGTCCAAAAATATTTTTTTTGCTTTTTGGGCCCCTGCTCGGAGCCCAAAAAGACCGCAGCACCACCCTTGCATTCAATATCTGGGCAAGGGAACATATTTACAGTTTATTTTTCAATAAATGTCTGACCCGTGACTTGATGCCATTTTTTAATTGTGGCCCGCTGTGAAATTTAGTTCAACGTCCCGCTTTAGAATTTGGACAGACAAACTACTTCCTCCAAAAACTCCAAAATGGAAAGATTAAGCCTTCAAGAATGGCAGTGGGAGGGCCACAAGAGAATCTGGGCATTGTTATGTCATTTCTTCACTCTCGTCATCTGTGTTAAAGTCGTTAATCGACCACAGACAGACCCTGCACAACTTCTCCGTGTGTGAGGACAAAGAAGAGTCACCCCCTGACAGAAAGCCAGCTTGATGCATATGCATGTATGCAAGAGTCAATTTAAGATAATGGCCACAGGTATACATCACCGCAGGGAGAGAGATAAACCTCACACCTGCAGAGCAGAAACAAGAAAAGTCATTAAACCCAGCATGATACTATTAAAACACATATTTCCAGGAGAAACCACAAAAAACACCATAATCAATACCATTTATCAGTGGCAACAGTGGTAACTATTTGCAAACCACTATCTGGGAAGCGTACCATTTCTTTAAGCACTGCCAGATGTAAAGGCTAAGGTCAAGGGTTTGAAAGAAAAATGAAACATCTGTCAATTTTTTAGGAATACCCTAATTATGAAGATGAGGATACTGATGAGGCAGACATTATGAGGCTCAGCGAGACTCCAAGTATTGCTGATGACCTTGAAAACAAGTTTTTTGGTTTTTTTTCCCCAGATAAATCCTTAGTCAGTTTTCTATACAGACAGCAATGAGTGAAGTTCAGAGGCAATTTAGCACAGGGCAGCTTTTTGTTGAAGTTGCACCATTTCTTTCTGTCTCACTGTCATTTTTAACCTTTTTACTCAGCCTCAGTTTCACCCTCTCTGTGAATACAGGCACACACTACACACCCTCTTGCTGAGCAGCAGGAACATTCCTTGCATCAGCCAGAATCCATATTAGTGTATCAGCAGTGTCTGCAAGAAATAACAGACTGAGGGAAAAAAGGGATGGTGGAGGAATTCAACCATTGCAAGCTAATGAAAGTTCATTTTTTAAATGGTGTTAGAGTGCAAATATGCTCTAATGAAGTATTATACCACTGCGACACTTAAGTGTTTCATCGATAAGCAAGCTGCCAGCACATATGCAGAAGAACAGTAGATAATAGACCACAATATAATGGTTGCCATTGTTAGGGCGTTGTGCGGTTGTGTGGCGTACTCTTCAGCCACCACACATGAGTTTAGCGGTAGATGTAGAGGGTAAGAAATGTGTCTGGCTTTCACTTGTGGTGCGGCATATGCATGTCTAAAATCAATCAACAATCCACCAATGACAGGAAGATGCACAAATTGCAACAATTAACACAACAAATTTAAACTTCAGAGCATACGCTGTATGTTGTTTCCAGAACTAGTGCAGGTGGTGGAACCTTTCGTTACCAGGTTCATCTCCTGTGGAACCAAGTCCTACTCTCAGTAAGAGGGCCAGATTCCGTCTCCACCATTAAAGTAGGACTCAAAACCCACCTCTTTAGCATAGTCAATAGCCTAAACTAGATCAGGCACGTCCTGATTAAATTAGTCTAAACATAAGCTTCTATAGGCCTAGACTGCTGGGGGGGCATTTTTCATCCTGCACTTAGAATGAGCACATAGACTTACCGGTCTTTACTTCTTTTAGCCTGGCCTCAAGTCACTAGTTTTTCCTTAGCCTTGCTGACCGTCTAAAGACTGTGGATGTTACCAACCTTGTGAGCCCTGTGAGACAAACTGTTTTGTAAATGTGTGTTATATAAATAAAATTTGATTTGATGTTAGCTATTTTCATGCACCTACACACCCCTAATTAACAGATAGTACAAAGGCTAATGACAGACTGTGTCTGCTCCTCCTTGAGAACAGCTTGGAGCATCACAACAGAAACACAGCGCCAAGTGACAACTTTATACAGATGGAAAAATATACACACGCACACCTCAAACAGTAATGTGGACGCACAGGTTTACCCTTTCATCAATGCATCCTAGGTAACGAAAGAAGTTGGTATGAAGAGGGGAGAAAGACATGTGGACAAAGTGAGGAAAGGAAGAAAGGAAGGACCAACACAGCTGCTCACCAGGGAGCAGTGAAGTACCTGACAGGAGAAATCAATGCACAGGGGCAATGGGCAAACATTATGTCCACAGTCTGCCAAACGCAACAGACAGTTCCCAGAATGTAGCACAGACAGAAGGCCTAACACAGGCTGCCAAGCATAAACAGCAGTCTATCGGGACACTAATGTCACTGTGGTGACAGGAAAATGGGTTGGAAACGGAGAAGGTAAAGCAGGTTCATAAGGAGTTAAAAAGAGTCGTTCCGCAATCGTGTGTTACATTTCCTCTGTCTCTTCTCCATTTAGTCGCATGTTTGTAATAATCTACTGGAATAAACCTCAGCCAGAATAAATGAACTATAGAATCAATGATAATTCTCCATCGTAGGAATAGATATATGATGTCAGGTACCAAGTGTAACAAAGTTGCAAAGGGTAACAAATATCTATCCTACATTATCTAAATTCTTTGACCACTTTGAAGATAATATTCCTATTATAAGCATGAGTTTTTGATATTTATAGGTTCATTATTTTTTATTTCTGTAGTCAGTTTTATCCCCTATCATTGGGCAAGGTTAAAATGGGCGGAACAACTTCAGCTATGCTGATAAATGACATGTTGAAGCCGACAAGCCATTCATCATTAACAACAAGTGACAAGTCAAATTTAGTCTTTACCTCACAGCCCCTATAGTAAACTTCAATATCCTTGTCTCAAGCTGGGCACTCGGGACATTATGGGAAGACAAGATTTTAAGCCCTGCAGCAGCAGTTGAAACATGTACTGTGGAAAGAAGACAGTATCCTGTCCTCTCTGTTTTACAAATCCTTTCCTGCCACCTCTGTGCTTCCTCTTTCCTTAACAGCATGTCTTTACCCACCAAGGAATTTAGACAGAGCCTAGAGGCTTCTCAAGCTCTCAAGGTCTGTGTGTGAGTCTATTCTACATAGAGAGTGGTTAGCTCTGGACTCATCTGATGATGTTAATGTTTAATCATAGTCCTGTTGATTCTATCACTTAAATTTACTTTAAATTACTTATGCTGGTTTGTCAATTATAATGACATGTATAGAAAGAAATGAAAAGTAGACCAAGTTGTACAAGTTGAATAAGGGTAGTGAAGTTATCAAAGTTAGTGTTCACCTACTTCCTATTGGAGATGTAAACACCTGATGTTACATTGGTGACGTCCATCATTACTGGTCATCGGATGATCTAGCACAGTGTTCCCCAACCCTATTTGCGTCATGGACCAGTCAAATGTCTGGCAATTTTTTTGCAGCACGGTCTTTGAGGGGTAGCGGACAAATACCACTTATGAAAATGAAAAGCCCGTCATAGAGGTATTTTTTTTTAAGTATAATAATACACGTTTATCAACTCTGCATGCAACATAATTGGCAAACAAAGTTGATATTCACTGAAATAGGTTTATTTTTTAGTGCAGAACTTTTCACCTCTAAGTGGCAAAGCAGTTTTTAAGGGTTCATTGTTCAGAGCCACTACAGTGTGGACGTCCTCGATCAGACAGAGAATGCGTACTCTGTGTTAGGTGGCACAATAAGGCACCTAGTTGCTGTTTATTTGACATATTGGACTTGGCCGGGATACACAAACATCTGGTCCTTTTTCAAAACACTGTTTAGCATCACATAATAAATCCAACGTAACTTGTATAGGTTGAACATCATCTCTGTGGCCCGGTGCCAACTGCCCCACGCACTGGTACCGGTCCACGTCCCGGTGGTTGGGAACCACTGATCTAGCAGTCTTTCTAATGTGCAATCAATTGTCTTGTGTCTCTTGGCTTTTATCTCCAAGAGTCTCAAAAAAAAGAATATTTAGACATAGAGGACTGGTACAAATGGGAGTGATTTTGCAGATGTAGTCTGCAGTGGAGACAGTCACATGGAGTTTTTATCTACTTTCTATGGGTGTCAGTCGGACTAGCAGAACATTACTGGTAAATACACCATGCTGACAATTGCAGACAATCATTAATCAGAAATAACATTCCTATTTTTAACATCTGCACAGTTGTCCTCCAGTCTCATCAACATCAGCAGCAGCTCTGATGAAGGGCCATCCATGAACGTGCCTGAGCACAAACTGATCATTTTGTTGCAACCTAGGTTCAATCAGCAGTCTCGCGTGCGCGCACACGCTCTCTCTCTCACACACACACACACACACACATACTTGCAGCAGCAGGAATGAACGTCAGTGCACGCGAGCAGCAGCGGGAGACATAGGGAGAAACGCCCTGCCCTGTACCCTGTCGAAAACCTACTGCTCTGATAGTCCACATACTCACTTTCTCGTGTCCAAATTTACCATGGACACTCGCAGCAGTGTCCAGATCTGGACGCTTACGCTGGTTTCATAGAGGTATCTCATTCCTGCCTTTGTTGATTATCTGTGCTGTGTTAAAATGGAGCGATCAAACAGGCTGATCGCCAAGATGTGCTTTTTTTTAAAGCAACAATTTGAATGGTATTGATCGTATGCGTCCTCCGCGACGGTTAACCTTCATAAATGATTAGTGGGACACAAAGGCGAACATAAACCTTTTTTTACGCCTGATCGCAGCTGTGAGGAACGGCTGCAAGGGGAAAAACCATGCAATCTGCCAAGTCGTGGGAAGCACATTGGGTTTGTAGGAAATCAAGATACACCATTGTCAGATTGGAGAGATTATTCTGTCACTAAACAAAAGAGACGCTGGAATGAGGAAAAAAAAACTTTACCTTTTACTTGAGTATCATATTCGGCCAAAATCTCCTTTTCCTTTCGGAATTTTGCCGGAGACGTCATGGCTGAGTTTGGAGATCAGACCACTCTGCCCTCGTAGCGAAGTCAATTTTGTCTCAATCAATGACTTAGTCAGCCAGTCAGCAGTGGATGAGACAATGCCAGTGGACAAGAGGTTTGGGGACAGAAGACAGTCAGGAGGAGAGATCGCAGCTCCTCAGTGGCTCCGCGGGTCTGTATTGTGTCCCTGCCTGTGTTCACTCCGAGTGCATTGTGAGTTTGGCGCTGCTGCTCCTCCTGCTACTGCTGCTCCTCTCTGTTTCCATCTGCTGCCGCGCCTCAGCACCTCCTCCAAACCGGTTATAGTGCAAACAGTTCCAAGGAAATGAGGAATCATTCCCTCTCGATACAACAACGTGACAGTCCCTCAGTGAGTACTTCCAAAAGTTTCTTTTAACATAAGGAAATATATACTTTGGTAGTTTGGATGCTGGTCTCCACTACACTAAAGTGAAGTGAACTGCTGTCCCTTTTGCTCCTCCTGAAGTGGAAGAGAGGAGGAAACCAGTGCGTGGAGGGGCTGGCTGTTGATCAGCCTCACTGCGCAGGACAAGCACATGGAGGAGATTCATGTGGGTGCACAATACTTTTCCTACAAAAGCTCCAAACTGTGACGTAAGACGTGTGACGTTGCAAACTTGGATCGCAATTTAGTATGGAGTAAAAAAATGTCCTTGACATTTCAGAAATGTCCTCGCGTGACATGAGTTTTGAAGTACAAATTGTAAATGCAAGATGTTTCCCTTCATTATCAGTAAAAGATTCACGTAAACTATAGAAAGTTAAATAGTTGGGCAAACAAAGACATAGCGCAAAGACGAGTAACAAAAATATTTAAAATGGCTGAAACTCAAATATAATTTTAGGTACTTGATATATTTGAGAGAACAAAATACAATTACAAAAAAAATACAATTGTAAAGGAGCTGTAATTATTTTGTAAGTATTTTTCTTTTCTATATATGTTTTTCTTATTTTATCTTTAGCTACTTTAAAAAGTGTGTTCCCCACTTGGGGGACGAAAAATAAATCATTCTATACTATTCTATTCAAAGTTGTTGAAAACCTATCAAAATAACTGCAACTGTATCCAATCGTTGGTCAAAATTAGCATAAAACATTTTAAAGTCAACCTATAAAAACAAAACAGGTAGCAAACGTCAGGTCGGATATATCTCAAAAAACACAAATTCTGTCTAACAGTATTTATCTCAAACCTCTCAAACAACAAGCCAACGGAGCATATGTATATTTTTAGAGCAGATATAACAAAAAGGAAACGTAATTTCATACAAATATATGTAATTCACTTCTTCCACCCCTCTGTCGCTTCCCCTTAATTAGCATAGCAAAATAGAATGACACTACGCTACACTAATCGGAGGATGTCATTTTTAAATATAGGCGTTTCTATGATTTTTTTAACCAATCATACACATCTATTTTGTCACACTGCCCCAATAGCTGGGGTCCACGCCAGTTCTAATCCAATCAGCGTCAAGTCACTGGTCTTTTAAAGATAGTGTCCGGAAATGACATTGATACCAGGAAGTTGTAAACAAACCTGTGAGCTGTTAAGTTAACGACATAAAATAAGCGGTTCATCTGCTAGCTCTTTGTCGACGCGGCTTTTGAAATGAAAATCAAGCCATAGTAGGATTTTATAGGATACTCGTTTTACAAATAACTATTTGTGCATTTGCTAAACAAGCTATCGCTAGCCCTTTTCCGCTTAGTCGTTACGGGATACGCTATCGTTTGCACTAGGACGTTAAAGATTAGCGTCGAACCTTATAAAGGTTATGTCAAATTAGTCGCTACCCGTTTCGTGGTGGTTTTTATAACAGACTGCGGAACAGGCAATTGTTTTCTGTTTATTTTTCTCGTTCCATTCGAGAATACGCTCAGTTTGACAGGAGAATAATGTCCACGTCGAACGCAAATTTCAAAAACAAATGTGTGACACAGGTGAACTGCATCTTTTGTGATAGTCTGCTCTGCACCAGGGGAATGAAAGCTGTCCTCCTTGCGGACACCGAAGTTGAGCTTTTTTCAACTGATATACCTCCAAATAGGTAAGTGCATCCTTGCAGTGTAGCCGACTAGGTGTTTTTTTTTTTTGCATCTGCATTTAGAGTTACCGCCTCTTGTGATGTCTCGGATAGAATATACTGTACACCTTATTTGTTGCGTTCCTGTCCTCTGGTGCACTCTCCTCCTCAGGACTGTTGACTTTGTGGCCAGCTGCTACACTACTGAAAGCTGCAAGTGCAAACTGAGAGACATCGCTTGTCTCAAGTGGTATGTACACGATGGTCAGATGTGTTTTGATGTGGAATATAACTCAAAATAACCCAAAATCTAAGTTATTTGTTATACTTATAAAAACATATACATACTTGTACTTATATCGACAATCTACAGATAACAAAAAGGGAAACTAAATATCATCATCATAATAATGTTTATCTGAATGTATTTTGTTCTCCACGCCTTTGTTATTGCATCTACTGTAGGTATGGAAACCACTCATGCTGAAAACAAACATGAAGTGGTTGAGTTGACACTTTTCAAACAAGTCCCACGAATGTGCTGATGGTGTTTGGTCTTTGTTCTCGTTCTCTCTCCCTAACAGTGGTAACATTGTAGGCTACCACGTTGTGGCCCCCTGCAAGCCCTGCCTCCTCTCCTGCAACAATGGCCACTTCTGGATGTTCAACAGCGACGCCGTCTCCACTCTGAACAGACTGGACGCAACAGGTTTGTAAGGCCTTGTCTGCCTGATAACGCTGGAATTCCAGCCAGCCAATGTACTACAGGTCGATTCCATTTGTTTGCAGGTCTCAACCTGCTGCTGTGGGGAGATCTTCCAGAGTTGGATGACAGTGAGGATGAAGAGTCTGAAACTCCATCACTAGAGGAGTGCATCAGGTAGAAAGGGATGTCCACAATGTGTAGGCTAAAGACGCAAAAGCATGAGCAACGAGACAGTACGAACCATGAGTTTAAAGATGGGGGGCAGGGGAAGCCTTGAGGGGTAATTAAACACAGAAATGTAAAGGGCCGAACACACACACACACACACACACACACACACACACATACACACACACTTGCAAAACATTCTCACCCCACTCAGTCATGTCACAACAGGTGTTTTGTTTTTGCCTTTGTGTGCTGATGGAAAACACTTGCATAGATGTCACTGATGAAGGTGTAAGGGCAATGTACTGAAAGCCTTTAAGTTAAAGGTATCATCTTTTTCGCTAGTTGTCATTCGGTGGTTAGTTACCTTTGATAATGCCTTTTCTGATCTTTGTCACTGTTGAGAGCACAGACACACACTGTTACTTAGATTTATTATTATTTTGTTTTGTGGTATTTTTTGCGAGTGCTTCCATGAGGCACTGAAGACCAATGGCATCTAGAGTCCTGCCTCTGGCTGGTGTCACTTCTCACTAGTTTCAGACAGATTCAGGGCCTTTCAATGGCCACATATTGCATAAGTCAGTGGGTCTTACTGTACCTGAGAATGCTGTGAATTTTTTTTTTCTTCTCTTTTCAGTTGTCTAAATTTTTCTTTTTTAATGATCTTGCTTACTTCTATTTTGCTCCAATAGAGTCGGATGCAAAAAAGAAAAATAGCAGGCATAGTATGTGTTGAGGTTTTTTCAGCATTGAGCTGCTGTCTTCATCACAAATGCAACTTGATGAAACTGATTTCAGTGACTGCAGTTTTTACTGTGCGGGAGGTGAAGATCACAGTTCAATGTCAATTTATACACACAAAAAAGTCTTATTGAATAAATAATAATAAAAACAAAATATTGAACTGCTTGGCAAGTAGTTTAGAACAGTGGTCCCCAAACCCTGGGCCGGTCCGCGAGTGAATTGGTGCTGGTCCCCAGAGAAATAATGTTTCCTTTTGGCCCCACCTGGCTATTACTTATACTTGCCACATTACTTACATACCCACATAAACAAAAGAGCTTAACAATTAAATGGCTAGGATTCCATCATCAATAATGCAACTATATTTAATTAAGAAATATTTTCTCAGTGAAGACGACAACAATAATATTTGTACAAGATTCTTATCTTGTATACAAGTCTGGCAACAGAAAGTTATAGACTCTGTACACTTGGGAAATCATTGTTGTGTGCAGGCACAGTTAATTCGGGTACGAAGATTTTATTGGTGGGAAAATATTTCAAAACACCGTAAATTTACTTTTAATAAGGGGTATTTATCTGCCACAACTTAAGAACCAGTCCTTGAAAATAGTACAAGACATTTAACTGATCCATGGCGCAAAAAAAGGTTGGGGAACACTTTTCCCCTCGTTCAATTCACTTGGTATGTGAAGTGAATATAAACCAGTCCCGATGCCACTTAATAGTCTTGTCACTTAAAGTGAAAGATAATACAAGCGAAATAATCAGGAATTTAAACCAGGTCCTCCAAACAAAGAGTAAAATTTCGCGAAAACAGATTCTGTAGTCTGTACATAAAATATGCTGTATTAAGAATGAGGTCCCGTTCACATTTATGTGTCAAAAAGCTTAAATTATCCTGGAGAGTTAACTTGAGTTCAAATGCTGTGTTTTTTTATTATTATCATTTAATGTATTCAAAGATAGCACAATTATCAAATGATGTACAGTATATAAAGTATATGAATCTATATTATATGCTTTTTAAGAGTGCATTTAATCTAGATTACTTTGTCATCCAGACGGAATATTAACTATGTTTTGATATGATAATATATTATTTGTGATAACACCTGACAGCAGTGGTATGTGATTAACTAAGTTGTACTGACCAATACTTAACATGCTGACCAGTGCTTTTGTACTTTTGTCGAGACTTGACGTGGGATTATAAGACAAAAAAAAAATAGATACAGGACTATTGAGAACTGAAAACATTTGTGTGTTTATTTTTTTTTATTTTTTTAAACATCAAACCACAGCTTTTGTGAATATTAATGACATTATTTTGAAAATGTTTGGTGCATTCCAGCGTGGTTTTGTTTAATTTTTTTTTTCAGCGCATCAATTTAATATTTCAGCATTTATGTAGCACATGTGGACAAGAAAGGGGGTGGGGGATGAGAAGAAACTCCAACGAATTGTTAGGCATATCAGTACAGAAACGCGCGGACCGTCGAAACTGTAGTTCTGACTTCTGTTTCGAAAGAGGGAGAAACTCAGTGTGGAACGCCGGCCTCTGGTGATCCACTGGTCTGACTGATCTGAGAATCTTCTCTTTCTGTCTTAGTCATTTGCCTGCGGTGCCAGGCTTCCTAATTTTATATGATCTTTTCTGCAGTGCCATCCTCGAGCTGCTACCCGTCATCACCTTGATCTGCTGTATTTTCAGAGTAACAATATTACAATCATGGAAAAAATCATTTGACCGCTCTTTCTTTAATTTCTTGTCCATTAAAGTCTGCTTCCACTTAATCTACATTAATCTGGACAAATATAATAACAACAATACAGTGACAAAAATCACTTCCGTTCCTACATCACTAGCAATAACATTTGTACTGACAAATACAGTGCTTTTAGTCATTGCATGGTTTTGTGTTCATCGTTTCCCCCAGGTGATAAACCTTTAGTGGAACAAGGCATTAAGATGAACAAGGAATTGAAGAAAACAGCAGAGTGGTCTAATCCTATTTTTCCATGACTGTATGTGTGAATCCGTTCTGCGTGAAGTGTTTTGAAGAAACAGGAAGTCACTTGTTACTGTACCTGAAGGAGGAGCGGAATCAACCAGTAGTTATAAATAAAGTAGCTATAGCTATAAATTGCTGTTGTTGCTTTTGCCTTTGGCTGTGTCATTGACACAGATTTTTTTTTTTTTACTATTCTCATTTGACATCAAAACAATGACAGCCTGTCATATTACACATTTAATCCACTAGCGATTTATTGCGAGAGAACAATATGTGCGAACCAAAATAACTGTAACCATATACTGTATATTTTGTTCTACAAATGCTTTTTCTTTTTTAACCTGGCTTGAGTACATACATATTTCTATTTTCCATTTATGTATTTAATATGTCATTGGTGAAGTGGTGCTCAGAGTTGTAACTTATAAGAAAATTGTGTACATTTTTACCCAAAGATGGTATCACCTTCTAGTTTCCTCTGGTAAGGACAGACGTCAGTGATAATCAACAGAGTAATTTAAAATTTCTTTCGTTTTTCACAATATTGATTAACACGGCCAGCTGATAATGTATATTTTGGAATTGCACTGAAACTGCATTGGTAGTTTGAAAAAAAACTGTTGTTTTGTATGCCTGTTAAATTAATAAAATGTTTTTTTTTTCTAAAAAAAAAGAGTTTCTGACCTCTTTCTATGTTATAAACAGTTGAAACAAACTATATCTTGACCTGATAAATCCATGTGCTTTTGCATAATTTTTACAGCTCATTCAATACTGAATATTCAATGATTCTCTGTTTATCTGTTCTCATCACATATAACCTTCCTCAGTGATACATTGCTGGTTTTACAAATATCTGTCATTACAGGGACTTCTTCCCCAAATCTTTTGTCACTGTATTCACAGTATATGGAGTTTTAGAGTGGGTTCTTTTCAGGGAAGTCTTTTTTTAGATCAGAAATATTGAAAGAGTTATTAAAATTTTAATGAGGTATAGTAACACCTCTCTGTACTTCTGTTGAAGTACAGAGAGGGTCAGAAGAATCTGCATTGTGTTTTTGTAGATTTAGAAAAGGCCTTATGACAGGGTACCAAGCGAGAAATTGTAGTTTTCTATGAGGAAGTCAGGAGTGGCAGTGAAGTATGCTAGACTGGTGCCATGATGTATGGTTTAGAGCAGGGGTGGGCAAACTAAGGCCTGGGGGCCACATGCGGCCCGTTGAGCCTTTTAATGCGGCCCGCCATCCCTGTCCAAATTAAATAATTTATTTATATTATAATTATACTTCTGACTTTTCCCTACAATGCCTGCGTTTCCCCAGTAGATGACTTCATAAAGGCTATTAGAAATTTAGTATTTTGGGTTTGATACATGACTTTTACTTGCCATTTATCTTAGCTTACACGAACGCTCCATCTTTCTGCTCTTGACTTGGCCCTGTGTTGAATTTTAGGAGAAATTGTAGCTCGCAGGTCAAAATGTTTGCCCACCCCTGGTTTAGAGACAATAGTGATAGGTAGAAGACAGGAGGCAGTGGAACCGGTACCAGTCCGTAGGTCAATTGGTGCCGGTTTTACCATTATCTGTCATTACAGGGTCAGAAGAATCTGCATTGTGTTTTTGTAGATTTTTGTAGATCTCTTCCACAGTCTCCACTGGTTCTGGATAGATGGTTAGAACTTTATCAATCCCTCAGAAGTGAAGAAGGTTCTTGGAAGAGATGTGAAATGTCCTCAAGAAACCGTACTTGGTCCAGTTGCCCTCGAAGTAACTCATTTTGGTTTAATCCCTGAGGAAATTATAGTGTATTAATCAGGAAATTGTGGAAACAATAATAATTGAAATTGTGCAGTGGAGCTTACCATCTCCACTGCAGATCACAATCTCATCTTCAAATCATCATCATCATCATCGTCCATGTAGACTCCGGTCTGACCTCTTCTGTCAATCATTAACCTTATCTTAATAAGTCTGTTACCTGATAAAATCTGTGATCCCAGGGTAAATCATTCAGTTATTAAATCTGTAACACTTTCCAGTTTAAGCTATGTATGGCGCGTATATATGCAGCGTATGCGAGGTATTTACTTAAAGTCCTCCTATTGTCCCTCTACATTACAGGATATCCTCCAGGAAATTTTGAGAAAAATCTTGTTCCCTGACCGGGAATCGAACCCGGGCCGCGGCGGTGAGAGCGCCGAATCCTAACCACTAGACCACCAGGGAAGCTGCACAGCTGCAGTGCAAATTACAATATATTCTTCAAACTATCCAAGACTCACTGTACTTATCTGTAAATCATATATCTTAATTTTAACTTTAGTAAGTCTGTTGTCTGACAAAATCTGTGATCACACGGTAAATCATTCAAGTAACACCTCCATGTCAGAGTTTCCGGTTTAAGCTAGCACGGCCTAATACGTCGGTAGCGTGGCCGAGCGGTCTAAGGCGCTGGATTAAGGCTCCAGTCTCTTCGGGGGCGTGGGTTCGAATCCCACCGCTGCCATTACCTTTACTGTTTGGGTCTGTTTTCTGACGGTTTTGTATTCAAATCCAGCTACACCGGTATTGCACACTGCACCCATTACTCTTAAACTGCCCTCTGTTCGCTTTGGTGAGAGGTTAAAGGCAGAGCACACAAATGACAAGTTTACGAGTACACGCGCTCAAACTAAAAGTGCTCTAACGCCCTCTGTTGGATTAGAAGTGTAATGAGAGGTATACATATACAGCATATTAAAGTTAATCTTATTTTATTTTACGGGAGTAGTAAACAGATGGTGTTAGGAGGGGATATTTGTGTATATATACATGTATTGTATACATAAAATATTAGGTCAGAGATTATTAATAAATTATTATTCTAAATATTTCTTACTTGGTTTATAAGATTGACTACTTTTGATACTGATTCATTAGGGTATGTTTCACTATGTATGTCACGTATATAATTAGCGGGTCTTAGGCTCTAGTCTCTACCTCAAGTCCTTTTCTCTTGAAATTATGGGATATACTCCAGGAAGTTAGGGGAAAAGCAAAGTTCCCTGACCGGGAATCGAACCCGGGCCGCGGCGGTGAGAGCGCCGAATCCTAACCACTAGACCACCAGGGAAGCTGACGATACAGGAAATTATACAGGAACTTAATGGAATTATGGAAAAAATAGAGTCACAAATATTTGTTAATTGAACCTTTTGTTTATTAAAATTATTTATGACTACAATGTTAGTCTGTAGGTAACTCGATATTTAATAATTACACTAAAAGAGTCCACAATCTACACACAGCACTGACCATTGTAAGGTTGTTACTGTCCAGACATTCACAATATATTTCTATACGTCCAATTTTTTTTTTGTTTTTGTTTTTATAGATTTTACATTAATAAATATATCTGTCGACAAACGCAGCAAAAATATCAGTGATGGGAACAAAAGTTGAGTTCATCTTTTTGACACTAGATAGCGCAGTTTGACTACTAATGGACGACACCTTAGTCAGGAAAACTCTGGTACTGTTTTTCATGTACGGACTCCACATTTTACAGTAACTTGTTTTGTGAAGGCCACGATTACCCTTTCTATAATAATGGAATTTTGACTATAATAATTAATAATAATAAGAATAATAATAAGAAACACTAATTATTATTGTAGTTATTTTTGTTATCAATAACAACAATAATAATAATTATTATTATGTGCATTATTATTAATAATAATATTAATATTAACAATAATAACAACATCATCATCATTATTCAGCTTATATGAAACAACACAATCTTTTATACGACCGGTCTTAACCTCCACAGGCTGTCATAATCATCCCTTGATGAAAGGTACAGAAAAACCTGGGCAGACTTCCAGTACTTCAACAATTTATCAGAAAATTTTTGCATTTTCTTCGAGAAAAAGGACATATAGTAATGAACATTAGACTTAATTCGGTTTAAGGAGAATGATAAGGTGAAAAAAAAGGGTCCAGTAGTCTGTTAACCACGGCATCTTGTCTCTGAAATAATTTAACACAATCACATATACACAAAATACATCACAACTGATGGATTTATAATAAAGAAACACATCTATAACCTGTAGTTATTAAAGCCCAATGCAGATGTTGAACCACTTGGGCTTCCTGCTGCCTCAGTGCTCCATCCTGAGACACGCTGCACTGGGCTTTTCTGAAGTGCTGAAGAAAAACACAAAGGAAACTTCAAACAAGCATCTTATTTTATTTTTTTATTTTTTTCAATTCTTCTGGGCCGGCTGATTACAGTTCAGGATAAAAGTTGTTCCTATACAGTAAACTAATGCTCGGAAACACAGAGCACTAATTAAGTCATGGGGGGATCCGAGGCGGTCTGCATGGACGTGTTCCCCAACACCCAGACCATGGGGGTTTAGGGAGAAGTTCAGAGCCCAACAGCAGTCAGCATCAAACGTGTTTATCGTCAGCTGAATGTCCAGTGAAGGCCTGAACTGAGGGATCTTACCAAGCCCTCCTGGGAGAGAGAAGCTAAAGCTGAAGCTTCTCAGACTGAGATGTTGATGAGCCATTCCTCCCTCCATCTCACTACGGCTGCTGCAGCCCAGCTCAGGAAGTGGCTCTAAATGCTTTTGTCTGACGTGAATGCAGCAACAGCCTGAGTCAGAGCAGAGCAGGAGGTGTTTTTCATCTTGGCCTAATGAGTCTCCGCACGTAACGGGAACAGAATGTCATATTTACAACATCTTTTTAATTTTAAACAATTAAAATGAATAAACCTGCTTTTTTTTTTACAATGTTCCTTATATGAAATAGATTAAACAGCCATGAAAAACAGCTTAATATCTATATGAACCGGCCTCTCGGGTCAGTGTCAGCTTGTGTATCTCACAATCAATCCCCCCAAGAAAAGGCAATGAAGATTTTTACAGAATGGCCGAGTGTTTATGAGCAAATTCTGTTGATATTTGCTGCATGGCCTCGGTGGAAACTGAAGATGTTCATCTTGTGATAATTACGAAGGTGCTTTTTTTGTGTGTTCTGTATGGTGCGGTTCAAAAGGTGGGATTTACCATGTCTCTGTGTTTGTACACACACGCTCGTGTTCGTATACAGACGGAATCCATTTATGTATTCTCTTTCCCCGGCCTTTATCCGCTTTACTCGGCTTTGAAATGTGTCCTTGTGTTGTTAGTCTGGCCTTTACATGTCCATATGCACAAACACAGCATTGAAAAATAAATCATCCTTCATCTGGTTTAGTTCCTGCCTTTATTCCTACAATTAATAACAATTCTGCAACAACAAGAATTCTGCAACAACAAGAAGAATATTGCATGACGTAGCGTGTAGGTGGCCGGATAAAAATGGCAACTAAGATATCTTTTTAAAAAAAAAAAAGCCTAAAAATTAGCCATACTTTTGGATGAAATGCTGCATCGACGCAGTCACTGCAGAGGCCCGTCCGCAGGCTGCAACCACCTGCAAATTACAATTCCGTATTCCAAGAGTTAAGACGGTGTTCTCTCAACCCTTTTTGTGTGTTTGTGTGTGTGTGTGTTTGGAAGGGGGAGGGGAGAAGAGAGAGAGAGAGAGAGAGCCTGGTAGAAAACCTTTAATCCGGGTGCTGTCAGGCCCAAACCCGGCTTGACGTCCCATTGATGTGGAACAGAACAAAACATAGGGCCCCTTGCTAAGCTCCAACTGGCTCAACCACACGCGCACACGCAAACACACACACACACACACACACACACACACACAAACTGAGACACTGGGGCCCACTCAAAAGCCCCCAACATGGGGCCCCTGCTCCCAAAGTGGGAAGGGCATTCCTATCCCTACACACACGTGTTCTCTCTCTCTCTCTGTCTTATTCTCTCTCTCTCTCTCTTAACCTTTTTATTGCTGTCCTGTAATTAGCAGATAATAACTTTTAAAAGACATTTTCATTTTTTTTTCATTTCTCCATCATGTACTCACCAAAGATTCCAAATTCACAGGAGGTGAAATACTTTTCCCTGTCTCACACACACACACACACACACACACAGGAGTGCGAGTGTGTTTGTGAGACGTCAGGATACAGTTAACAGAAGCCAGATGCTCCGGGCCGGTGCATGTTGCCAGTAATGAAAGTGTGTATCCGTGGTGACAACAAACAGTTATTATTGTCCTGCTGTTTGGACAGCTCCCAGTCCACAGCATCTCTGTTTACTATTAACCTAGACACAGAGAACCGGAGTAGAGCAGCGAGGAGAAGGAAGAGACGCAGACTCATCATAAACTCAGATTCATAAGAATTGAAATGTTAAAGCCAATGAACTCAATTTTTTACCTGCCTCTTTTTTTTTTTTACACCAACCAGCAGGTGGAGCTCTGAGCAGAGAGAGGGGTATAAGCCCTGACCCAAAGTGGGCTTTCAGAGTGACCTCGTCCCACCAGAAATGAGGAGGTACCACTGTTGGCTCAATGTTATGGCTACAGAAGGTTATCAACCCGCACTGGGAACTTAGCCCAAAAAACGACACACAAATTAAAGAAGCCACACACACACACACACACACCTACCGCATGGAAACATTCCCACCTGTAGCCACATGCTCGTTTCCACTCCTCACCTTCTCCGGGACTAAAACCAACCTTGGGTTTCCGTTGTTAAATCACACAGACTGTTGTTTCCTCGTGAATTTTGGCGCTTCCGTTTTTTGTTTTTTTTTAAATGTCAAAAGTCCAAACGAGCTGTTTGCCCTGGCCAGACTGCGGTCCAAGCAAAATGTTTTTATTGACAGCTGAAAGCAGCCGGGCCGACAGCGGCGATTGGTCGTAATTGGTCGGCAAGTCAGCGGTGTGTTTGATAGTCCCTATGTAAAGTGGCAGCCTTTAGAAGGTGTACATACACACATAGACACACACACACACAATGTTGTTTCTCTCTGCCCGCCGCCTTAAGAGAAGCCAGATGGGCCACGGGGAAGCAATCAGCGCTCTATTTGTCTTGGTGCTGATCAGGTTAGTAAAGTGTTTTCAGGCCTGTCCAGGAGTGCACACTGTTGCCTGTTGTCTCTTTGGCTCAATGAGCGGCTCCCATCCAGCTGACTGACCCGATCAGGCTGCTGCGGTAGTGGGAAATTCTTAACAAAAAAAAAAACAGAAAGAGTGAGGATAATGCCTCCAGAGAGGGGGATATAAACCATTTCTTGTCACCGTCTCGTTCCGAAGGTTTTCTTTCTACCTTCCGTAGAGTAAAGGGCGAGCGGACGCCTTTGAGGTTTCGGTAGAAAAGTTAGTAGCTTAACATCTTTCATCTGTTGATACGGACACCACCATTTAGGGCTGGGTCAATGGATGGGAGGTGTGGAGGCAGCGGCAGCATTTGTGGAGGACATTCCAGCAATTGAATACGCAGATGGTTTGGTTTAGAGCGATGAAATGAGCACCAGACACGGGGCAGTGACAGTGAATGAAAGCCTCAATGATGCACGTACACATGCATTCGCGTCGCCCTCGCTGAGCGGGTTAATGGTGTGACGGTATCCAGAAGGAATTCACTCAAGGACTTGCAGAGTTTAATGTGAGGTAGCCCCCAAACTGGCCTGCTGCTACAACTCGCCCGAGCTTTTTTTTTTTTTTTTTTTTTTTTACACACACGCATTGATGAGCACTCACGAGTACAAAAGGATGAAGGGGATATTAAGGCGGAAACTGATGTTGAAGCAGAATCGGAGAGAGTTTAATCAAAAAAATAGATTGTCAATGAGGGATACGCGGAGAGGGGGCAGGGCCAACGCCGCACAGGATGGACGCAACCTGATCCTGCTCTGTCTTGTCCATCTCCTGATTGGCTGGCCCTACCGTGAACCCTGAACCATGACTTCGTCTTGGGCTTATGACCTTGAGTGAAGTACAGACATTGTATCTCCTCGCAGACTCTCTCGCTCTCATCTCTCTCTCCCTCTCTCCCTCTGCCCATTCGTCTCGTCTCCACTGAGCCGGGGTTGGTGGGGAGGGGATAGAAAGCAGAAATGTCAGTAAGACATTAAACAGAGTGCATCTGTGTGTGCTCTCATAGTCCAACCTGTCTGATTTCCCTCTTCTCTCCAGCCCTCCTCCTCACCCTCTTCTCCTCCTTGAGTCTCCTGTATATATGCTCCTCCAAAGAGCAATAAAGTCCTCCTGGTTTCTCCAAATCTCTTGGTCTTTTTTTTTTCCCTATCTATCAGCACCTTTGTCACTTTTTTTCTGCACATCCTCTCCTGCCTTACCCCTCTTGTGCTTTATTACATCCTGTGTCAGGGCCTGTTTTAACCACTAATGTCATTTAATCATTTTAGTAACACAGACAATCTCTCAAAATGAAGAAAGATCTTTGATCCCAAAAGGGGAGGAGGACGGCGCTACAATGGACAGTTAACAATGTAAATCTGAATGAAAATATAACGTGCTCTTGTTGCGTTCACATTATTAGATTAAAAATGTCTCCTTCTTCTTCTTCTTTCAGCTGGTCCCTTTTTTTCGGAGAGTGCCAGAGCAAATCAACATATTCCATCTCCACCTGTCCTCTATATCTTCTACTCCAGGGATTCTGAATTATTGGGCCCTGGCCCAAAATTGGGCCACAGGCGCCCCCTAGAGGGCAGTGAAAATTTTAAACTGCGATTATTAAGGGCCCCAGGTCACTCGACACTGAAAAAATTGGGCCTCGGTGCCAAAAAGGTTAAGAATCCCTGTTCTACTCTAAGTCCAACTACCTCCACGTCCTCCCTCACTGCATCCATCAATCTCCTCTTTGCCTCCCTACCTGGTAGCTCCATCTCTAGGATCACTCTTCCACATATGTATCCACCGTTCCTCCTTTGAACATGTCCAAACCATCTCAAGCTGTCTTCTCTAGCGTTTTCTCCAAACCTTCCTGTCTGTGTTGTCCCCTCTAATCACCTCATTCCTGATCCTGTCCATCCTTGTCTCTCCTAAAGAGCATCTCAGCATCTTTAACAGCTGCACCTTCAGCTCTGTCTCCTGTCTTCTGACCAATGTCCGGTTCCACTAAGGTTCACTATGGCTGCAGGTTTTTGGTGCAACCAACCACCAGCACACAGATCACTCCTGACACTTTTTTCCATCTGTTCCATCCTATCTCTACTCTATTCCTCACCTTTCTTCCACTAGATTAAAAACAAATTATTTACATACGTTTTTTTTGCAATTCAAGCTATATATTATTTTGTTCAAAAATGTGTTGTTGCTTTCAGTCTGTGTGGAAATTGAAAATAATCCCTGGCCTAGAATACTAGTCGTACTAACATATTAACAATGATAAAAATAAACATGTACACTTGCCTGTTCTATACATTTTCTGTTTCATTGACATTTTTAGGGTCAAAGCTGTTGAATTTATATCTTTTCTATCTATTTTTTGTTTGATTTTATGTCTACTACAGTTGCTGCCGTTTCATATAAGTTAATGTTACATATTTTACGTAACATATGTAGTCTTTGGTGGGGTGGGGCAGAAAATACCACGCCACACCGATAGGGGCACTGTTGTGCTGTGAGATTTGTGACTGACTCTACAAGATACTGTCGAAATAATCATTGAAACTTTTTGAAACTTCAACTTTGCATTGACATTGTGCAAAGCGTAAGCAAAACAATTTGAAGCCTCATATATGGTCTCAACTTAACTTACTGATTAAAACTAGAGGTTTTAGACCGAGGAAAACCAACCAACTGAAGAATCAGCTCCAAAAGTAAAGGTAAACGGCTAATTTAAACCAGGATGATATACGTACCGGAAACGGCTGTTTCTGTGGTTACGCTCGGGGATTTAGCCTTTTTCTCTAGCTTGTCATTTCTTTATATTAAAAATGTGAACGTGCATGATATTTTGTAAATAAATAATAAACTGTAAATCCAAAAATTGTAATAACTGGCATTCGTTGTTGTTTATTTAACGCGTTGTCTGTAACGAGGGACATTCAGGTACATTCGGAAATCTGAAAATCTGACGATTAACGTACAAAAACACAGCGTTTGAATGAAAGCTGTGTGACATGTCTTTTTGGGGGGATTAGAATGGTTCTATAATTCTTTCACAATTTTCTTTGAGATGGCAAAGAAAAAAAAGTCACATAATATTTCAAATAAAATACAATTGTTATTCATTCTTTCAATCATTCATTTTCATCTACTTATCTTTGCTGGGTTTAAGGTGCCTTCCTGTGTATAGAGTGAGGTCACTGTAAGTTATGGATAGATAGATAGATAGATGGATAGATAGATGGATAGATAGATAGATAGATAGATAGATAGATAATTATCAATCCCTCTGCAGTATCCATGGGAGAAATTATGTGGGTCAGGACGGTGCTATGCTTAGAGCTGGAGGATTTAAACCAGACGAAATTGATTTGTATAAAAGCTGCTGCCAAATGTATATAAAGAGGAAACAGAGGAGGAAGAAGAAGCTGTTATAGGGAGATGCATGGATGCTCACAGTTGCTCTTTTAGACACAATGTTACTTATTGGTTAAGAAAGCAGAATTAGACCCGCAAGGTTTCTGGTTTGAGTCCCTCATCAGTCAGGTTACCACTGAGGTATACTGAGCATGGCACTGTCCCCTGGAGATGGCTCAAATGCAGAGGTCACATCTCGTTGTGTGCAGTGGTGTGGAGCAAAATGACAAGGAGTTTACTTACCTTCCTGTCCTTCTAATTTGTGCTGTGGAGACCAGGAAATACTGTATCCTGACAGATGTGGACAGTCTGGTCTGTCACACAGAATGTATGCTGGTCTTTAACCGTCACCGGATCGCAGAGTCTCCAAAACTGCTGCCTATATCACAATGCACCACAATGTGAGCCCATTGGTTATAAAAGTTATATAAAAAATAGATAGATAGAACTTCATTAATCCCTCAGCAGCATCCTTTGGAGAAATTAAAGGGGTCCGAATGGTGATATGCTTAAAAAACTTGGTGGATTTGAACCTGAACCCAAGTCTGTTTCCTTCACTACTTGGACAGCGATGCTGAAGTACTGATTAATTTTCTTCTCCTTTCAACTTGTCACTTTTTCGAGGGTTGCCACAGCGAGTCAACAATTTCCATCGCACCCTGTCCTCTGTATCCTCAACTCCAACTACCTCCATGTCCTCTCTCACTGCATCCATCAATCTCCTCTTCGTCTCCTACCTGCTAACTCCATTTCTAGGATCCTTCTTCTAACAATGTGACCACTGTCCCTCCTCTGAACATGTCCAAACCATCACAATCTGGCTTCTCTAGCTTATTTTCTAAACCTTCCTGTCTGTGTTGTCCTTCTAATCACCTGATTTCTGATCCTGTCCATCCTTGTCTCTCCTAAAGAGACCCTCAGCATCTTTAACTCCTCCACCTCCAGCCTCCTGTCTTCTACTCATTCCTAGTGTCTCTAAACCGTCCATCATGGCTGATCTCACAACTGTCCCGTAAACCTTAAGTATTGATTCCTCAAAAATAAAATTATATATAAGTTCTTAGTATATCGGTACATCCAGTGCATCAACTGGCCTAAACTTCACCACTTGGAAACCTATGCTGATATTCTTAGCTGTGTATAAAATTTGTGTCAAAAAAAATACTACGTCCTGTTCTTGGACATTATTACACAGTAGTGTCGCAGCACAGACGACAGCGCTGAAGCACAGCTGAGTAGTGTTTATTATACTGGTTGTTTATTTCACTCAGTAAAACATGCCACTCCGGCCTGGTGAAGCCTATAACTCTTTCTTCTTCTTCTCTCTCTCCCTCTCCCTCTGTCCCTCACAGTGTAAACGGTGTATATATCAGGAGTGTGTCGCTCTCTTGGTCTGCGTAGCTGTGTAATCCATTCAGTCAGACATTGTAAACAACGTCTCCACATGTTTATAAATACTGCCCAGACACTCTAATGGATTTATGGTAATACCTTGTACTTCGACTGCTGCCGCTGCTGCCGTATGTGTATTATCTGTAGTCCAAGAAGAGAAAACAGCACATTTTTCACTTGTTTTTCCCTCTGATTTTTGGAGTTTTATTTCCCGGTGTATACACTCTGATGAAAGCCTGAAACCTGTGACAACAATAAGCAGTGAGTGACTGCATGAACAAACGCACCACAGCATGAAGTCCATTAGCCAAGCAGCCCTGCTTTAGTCCATTTACCTCACTTTAACTCATCACAGTAAAAAAGTGATTTTTCAATAATGAAGACAGCTTTTTTTTTATATATAAATATATATATATATTTTTTGTGAAAGTGTGTTCCTTTGGTTTTGACTTTGATGATTTTTAAACACAAGGCAGAGACAGCTACTGCCTCTGGAAAATGTTTGCACATTACTCAACTTTCCATTAACTAATTGGGGTCCTATTTTACCTCCCTTTTCCCTGAAAAGGAATGAGAAATAAGTAAGTGACATATTTTTATTATTTTTTTTACGAGATGCAAAGGAAGGGGGTATTTTTTTTTCTTTATTCCACTTTTGTGAAGTGAGTGAGGAATGAAGCTGTGCCATCAGGTTCTCAGTTGATCTAAATGATAATTGTTCCTATTACCGTTGTCCTTTCTTCTCGGAAGAAATTTCAGTGTGAAGTGAGTTCCATTTTATCCACTCAATGTCAAAAGGTTCAGCATGTGGTGGCCTTCAAAATAGTGACCCGCTGCTGTGTCTAATGCATCTAAAGACTGGATTCACTTACAAAGTTAAAACAAAAAATAACACAATGACCATCAATAATGTCCAAAAAGAACAATTAGCAACAAGTTGCTACTGAGGTGCTCTGAGCAGAGCACCATCCCAACCCACATAACTCCTAAAGGGCTCATCACCCACAGGAAGGCACAGAATGTGGTGTAGTGTGATTTGTGCGACAGTCGTGGAGACTGCTGTCTTTGCGAGTCATGCAACACGGTCGCCTCCCAACTAGTGCTGGACGATATAGCGATATATATCGTGGTGACGATAGCAAAGTCCCCACGATATATATCGTGCATATATATTGTGCCATTTCTCTTCTATCATTAATACCATCTCTCTTTTTTAATCAAATCTTTTTTTTAATCAAATATTAAACAAAAAATACAGTTCAATTGCCTACGATTCAAACACAAGTCTGCTTCCTCAACCACTAGGCCACCACTGCTGCCCATAACTGGAACAAAAATCATGCGATGTAACCCGGCTTAGGCGAATGAACATAAATGAATGAAAAGGAACAGTAGCTTAATGTGAGGACATTTTCAGCCCAGAAAAATCTGAAGAAATAGAGTCGGTATTTACTCTAAATTCACCATGACTATTAATGTTATTGAGAAACTCATTTCTAATCTTCTATCGCTATCTTCTTAATTTGCAGGTCAATTCGAATGGAAAAGGAGAAGATTCAGTCGACGCTGTCTCCACCTGGAATCTACACCCTCTGATGCTCATGCAAGGTATGTTAGCCGAGTCTTGGGTTCTGTCTCTCTCTCTCTCTCTCTCTCTCTCTGTGAATCATCCACTGTGTGAGGCCTCATCATGATTACTTGGAGCACATTATAGACCACTTTCTCTATGTCAGCACTGCTGCAGCCTTTGCCCAAGAAAATTGCCCACAGTTCAAAGCCTGTGGGCAACAAACCAAGAAGCAGGAAATGATGCCAAAATATAAAAACAGACATCCAGTCAAAGGAGGTTTCAACACTGATGTTTTTTTTTTAAACTTTTTTCAACTAACATTTCAAAGAGTGCTCCCAGAATGAAGGAATCATCAAAGGGATATTGCTAGTAGTTTATAGTAGTTCATGGAAAAATATTAATAATTGCAATATTTTGGATAATCCCGGCATCTTTTTATACATGTTGGTAAGAAAACTGTGCCACAATTGAAAAAAGACAAACAAAATTAAGTGGTAGGATTAGGGAAGGGAAGGAAGCGGACTTGCAACTGAATCGGTTCAACTCCACCAATCGCTAGGTGCTCTGATCATAGCAGCGTTAGACCCACATTATTTCCTGTTGCCTCACCAACCACATGTAGTGCAATGTGATTTGTGCGGCAGTAATTAAATCATCCTCTTCTTCTTGTCCACTGCCGGGTCGCAGGGGCAACTGTTGCCACCCAAATCACATTGCACCACATTGTGAGCCTTCCTGTGGGCGCTGAGCCCACCAGAATTTATGTGGGTTGGCACGGTGCTATGCTCATAGCAGCTCAGTGACAACCTGGCAGCTGGTGGACTCGAACCTGAAGCCTTGCAGACCCAAGTCTGCTTCCTTAACCACTAGGCCACCACTGCTGACAAAAGTAAAAATTAAGTATTATATTTTTGGTTTGTTAGTATCTGTAAATCCTTTCTTAGTTATACTCTTGTGTTTTGCCTTGAAAAAAAAATAAAGACAGAAAAGATTCACAATATGTACCACGTAGTTAAAATCACAATCATAACATGGTGGGATAATATTGAACCCTGATGACCAGAGGAGTCGGCGTCTTTGATTTCCAGTGTCTCTAGCAGCTGAAGTCGTCACAGCATAAGAGTAATGTTTCTTTAATAGAGGATATTTGTGAATACATGGGTACAAGTGTCCTCAGCTCTCAGACTGAGCCATCATGTCTCCACGCTCATCAGGCCAGACAGGTGTTATTACACTGAAATGAGAGCAGTGATGTATGCATCTGTAATGTGGACCTGTCCTCTTCTACTTGATGGAATCTGACGCTTCTCATTATTGTGACACGTCTGGGAGGAGAACAAAGTACCATCACTTTCCCCTGAAGTGTTGCTCAGTAGATTTCACAAAGACGCGGACAGACAGCAACACATCACAACTCTTCTTCAATAATCACCAGTCAGAGTGTTAAGTAACAAATGTGATGTCATTTCAGTTCATAAATGGTCTAGTTAGAATAAGGGGGTGAAGCTGTGTATTTTTTTTAACTCAGTATAATTGGAGAAATTATTGTCTTAATAGCAGCAGTTGTTTTAATCACTGTTTACATGCTGCCCATGAATCAAACCCAGGACTCTCTGCTCTCTCTGTTTTGGAGGCAGCTAACCGCTACACTATGGCATTGTTCCTCAACCCTTTTTGCGCCACAGTTAAATGTCGATGTTTTTACATGTTTACATGTTTTACTAACCCGTGATGTGGCAAATAAATACCCCCTAGTGAAATTAGATTTCCGGTGTTCTGAAATATTTTCCTACCTATAAAATCTCCAGAGTCTCCAGTAGACTCCAGCACATCCCAAAGATTTTCAATGGGGTTAAGGCCTGGCCAATCCATCTCATGCTCCCTGAACCAGTCTTTCACAATTTGAGCCCGACGAATCCTGGCATTGTCATCTTGGAATATGCCCGTGCCATCACTATAAAGCACATGTGTCAAACTCAGGCCCGAGAGCCAAATCTGGCCCGCGGTGTAACTATATTTGGCCCGCGAGATCCTATGGAATGTCTACTAGAGTTGGCCCACGAGTAAATAGCCACCACCGCAATTTCCGGATTATAAGCCGCAACTTTTGTCACACAATTTCAACCCTGCGGCTTATGCAGAGATGCGGCTAATGTATGCATTTTTTCTGACTGCTCGAGCAGAAAAGGTAAGAGTGAGACAGGTGGTGTTGAGGAAGTCACAACCGCCAATAAACACCATAGAAAAAGAAGAAGTTTAACGTACGATAACGCGCTTTGTACGTGAATAAAATTAGCATACACTGACCCTAATCATGGAAAATGCAAAAAGAATGCGGCACATGCGGCTTATAGTCAGGTGGGGCTAATAATCAAAAAATTATGGTATGAAATAGTGACAGAATTTGTAGTATATTTGTATAATTTTTGCTATTGGCCTGTGAAATGCTACAGATAAAGTAGATGTGGTCGTTTTAGACAAAACATGAAAGTTTATTTCCATATATATAAAAAAAAACAAAACAACATTACATACTGTATCTACATGAACAACTATCGTCAATTTGTGAATAAATATTAAGTTTGTCCCGTGTCTTTGTCCCAGTTTTTAACTTCGGCCCACTGTGAATTTGAGTTTGACACCTCTGCCATAAAGAATGGACAGGATTCTTCTGCGACAGGATTTTCACAATAACATAATTCATTATTTGTATTGATTAAAGAACATAGTTGGAGCAAGATGAGACATTAATATGGTTCATATTTTGGGCCTACCCAGCATAGACATGGATGCAGCAAACTTACACAGAACAGAACTTGAACTCCTGCGTAATATTAGGTTAAAAAGAATGTTTTAGGGCAACTGACACTATGTTTTGTTTTCATGTTCACAGAAATACGCAATTTTAGGCTTTCATTTTATGTGTAATTGCGCAAAAGCTGATGTCTCATGTTCTTATATTGGCACATAAACATTTGTTTGCGTACAACATACTGTTTACGCAAGGACTAGAAAAGCATCTTTGTTTGTAGCGTATCGTAGACGCCGTAGGGACAGCTATTCAATCAGCACACAGGCTTTGGTTACTGATCCGGTTAAAGACGCTTAAGGCTTTTGTTTTGTTGTTGTTAATTAACAGAGCTTTGATTTGTTGTTTTCTCCACAAGTGCATTTTCTGGGCCGTAGAGAATGAGTTGTTGTTTTGTTCCTGGTGCACTGCAGTGGAGCATGCTTGACTCGTGTGCCACTGTGACCTCACACAATGAGCGGTGATAAAATGAGAGACAAAAGATAAAAGAAATCTTTTGTTACTTGTGCAGGAGGAAAAAAAAAAGCGCCAAAAAGAAAGGCAACGTAACAAAAACCTTTTTGCAAGAAGCATTTTTTTGTAAACCAGGATCGTTAAGCCTGCTGACAGGGTCAATTTCGGTAACCTCAACCATTAGGTGGTTTGTTAGGTGTTTGGCTGAGTGATGGCTGTGCATGAATTTTCTACGTTGATAATAACATAACTAGGAATTCTTTTATGTGGATAATGTTTCATTTTAAATGTTTCTTTATGCCAGGTGAATTGAATGGGATAAAAAGGTCTTAAATAAACGTGGCTGAATTGTGTATATTTATCTAATCTTTAAAGTTTAACACATCTATAGTAAAACCTAAACCAGCCACTAGGGAGCGCAATCCAGTTTTTTTTTTTTTTTTTTTTGCGCACCGCTCCAAAGCCCGGATAACAGCATCTGGTGTAAAAACTGCACCAAAACAATGATGTGAGTCAACAACAATTTCCATACCGTATCTGTTGGACTACTGTTGGTGGAAGACCAACATGCTATGCTCCAGAGATATGTAATGCTAGAGATGGAGCTACCAGGTAGGAGACAAAGATGAAGGCCAAAGTGAGCGAGGACTAAGAGATTGTTGGAGTTGAGGATACAGAGGACAGGGTGAGATGGAAATCGTTGACTCACTGTGGCAACCCCTGAAGTAAGGGACGAGCCAAAAGGAGAAGAAGAAGTTGGTCTGAGAAAAGTAAAAAGTGAAGTGCGATTGATTAAGGCAAAAAGACAAAAGTGCCAGGGTGGAAGGGTTGGTCTGAAGGTGAGAACTCTGAATGTAGATAAAATGACAGGGACCAGGTAGGAGACATAGAGGGGATTTATTGATGCAGTGATGGAGGACATGGAGTTGGAGTAGAAGATACAAAGGACAGGGTGAGATGGAAAATGTTGACCCCTGAAAACGGAGCAAGACGGAAGATAGCTATAGTAAAACCTATTTGAAGAAAACAACCCGTTTCAGTTAATTCAGGTCTGCGTTGTGCATCTTGATTTGACAATATGGGGCTTTTGGTGGCCTAGTGGTTACGGAAACAGACTCGGGTTCGCCCCCGGTTTGAATCCCCCTACCCGCAAGTACCCGCTGAGGTGCCCTGAGCATGGTATCATCCGCCATCATTACAGTGATGGGTTAAACACAGAGGCATAATTTCCTGAGGGATTAATAAAGTTCTAAAAATAAAAATGTTTTTCAGCTAATAGTCCTACAGATTGAGAAAATACCACAACAAATGTCCTGTTGGCAATTTTGTGAGACAAAGCTGTGAAGAAAGGTTAAATAGAACAGATAGCTGTCTACTGTACGGTACAAATGACAACTTGTCATGTTGCTGAGATTTATGATGTGCCATCAGACATGGACATGTGCAACAGCTGGTGCCTGTGTGACTGCTCCTCAGTTTACACCGCCACAACCTGCCCTGCCCGCCTGCTCTTTAACTCTGAATCACAGGCATGTGGCCTCTCTTTCACTGCCCGTCTTCCGTAACACAACTTTCCCAGGCTTTGTTCAGTGATGGTGTTCAGTTGTAGTCGCCAGGTGAATGAAACAACAGGGAGACTTGTCTTGTTTTATCAAATGTGTTCATCCCGGTATTAGAAACTGAACCTGTTGTTGTACCCTTTTTTATTAACTGTATTTTATTATTGATTCAAATGTTTTAAGTGATTTTCTGGCTAATTAAAAAATATTGTAAATATTGTTGAACTCCATACCTTCCCAAATATTAACTTTAACTGCAATAAATGACAACTGAGGTATTGAAATAAATTCATAAAAGTAATTAAAATCTTAATTTAATTAACTGGTGCTTTCTTTTTTTACTTTAAAGCATAATTAAATTACCATTAACCAATCATAACATGTGGCCGCACATAATCCATGCCCTACAGTTGGAAAAAAACAAAAAAAAACAGTACCATAAAAGAAAACCTTTCTCACAAACTAATTTTGAAACAAAAATCCTCTCTGCATTTAGTTTTTGTACCTAATGTCCACTGGTTTGGATTTTACTGTGTGTGACAAACAGTAACCCAAGAAAGTAACCCCTTTCTTGGGTTACTGAGAAGAAATCAAACAGCATCTGGTATCTAGATAAGTATTTTCATCAAAAAATACTTGCAACTGAAATAGAAAAAGAGAAAATAAGGGAAGAGGGAAGCATCACTGTACAACAACAACTAACTCAAATCTCACACAGATCTAAAATGTAATGAAAAAGTTGGATCTATGATTTTTTTTTTTATTCTAATGCTACCCGATATAAAATACTTTATTACAATTAAAAAACAAGAATATTATCGTTCTTTGTTATTGTGATGAGAAAGCTTTTTTGTTCAGGTTAAATAACATTTTTACTTCTACAGTTTTTTGGTGATGAGCATGAAAAGGACAGCTGAATTGTGTTAACATGTAAAGTAAACACATTTTTTACCCTTCACCCCCATACCTGTGGATGTGCAAGGGTCTAGTTACTGGGTTGGACTCATGCTGTTGAAAACAAGCAGCCCGTCCCGAGTGTGCTGGTTGAGTTTGTCCATGTTCGCTTGAACAATTGAGAGGGACAAAGGTGAGCAGACTGATTTGTTGCCTCGCTCTCTGTTTCCTCCTGTCTTCATATTTCACTTTTTTGTTTGACTCCTCTGTCCTCGTCTCCGTTCGCTCCATCAGTCCTCGACTGTGGCCAGCGGCTGACAAAGTGCGTGTGCATGTGTGTGTGCGCACACCTAATAAAGATGTGTATAAGAGACAGCAATGAAGTGCTGAACAGATCACATCAATCTCTCTCAAGAGAAATATTATTTCCCCCCACCTTCCTTCCCCCCTCCCACACATACTGTATAGGCGGAGGCTGGGAATGGCGTATGTGTTTTTGTACTTGCTCCTCAGCTCGTGTGTGTTTCTGCACTCAGTTTCCCGAGTGTGTGTGTGCGCGACAGCGTGCAGTGAAGTAGAAAGTGGAAAAAAATGGAAAACTTTTTCAACTTGTCTCAGATTTTACCCCTAGTTCCCCATGAGGTCTGCACAACTGGCAAAAATAGTCTGTGAGCCTTTGCTGCCTTGGCTTCACCATGCAGACATAAAACAAGCTCTAACTCGATGCACATCAATTACACCTTTATTTGTTGGCTGGAGGTGAAGAAGGGCTTATTTTTGCATTGGCTTAAAAAGGGATTTAAGGAGAGAATTTATGGTTGTCTTGACATTTAATGGCAGGACTGCAACATATGTTATTTATAGAGGAGTTTCCAACAAGGGGTTCCTGGACCTTTGGGAGGATCACAACGAGACGCATTCAGGGAGTGTGGGAAATATGTTGCAACAATGGTAGATAGTGCTCTATTGCAGGGGTGACAAATTGGCACTACAGTTCTTCTTGAAGGGCTGGTTGTGAATGGAAGATTGCACAGATGTAACTGCTACTGCTGATAGCATAGCTTAGCACTTCAGAAGATGAAAGTTAGGGATTTGATTCCTAGGGGAACCACATGCTTGGTAATGTTAATTCTCCACTGTAAGACGCTGAAGCATAATCTATACATAACATATTCATTAATCTATCCATCTTGCCCCCTTATTTGTTCAGTCACCACAACTGCCACCCAAGTCACACACCCCCTTGTGGACATTCCTGCAGGTGATGAGCCCAATGGACGGCACCAACCATCCAGGAGGGCAACCCATTACCAATAACAAACAAAAGAAGTAATGACAAAGACATTGCAATATATATACTGTATACACAAACACACTTAATATATTCAAAATGACACGGATAAATTTAAACCGTTTGCATATAGATACTAACCTTGTATACCGGTCTGGTAGCAGATAATTATAGGCTGTGTGTATTTGAGAAACCTTTGTTGTGTGCATGCACAGTTAATTTGGGTAGAAATATTTTATAGGTAGGAAAATATTTCAGAACACCGGAAATCACATTTGATTAAGGGGGTATTTATCTGCCACAGCTTAATGACCGGTCCATGAAAAACGTACCAGACATTTAACCAGTCTGTGGTGCTAAAAAAGGTCGAGGAACACTGTTATAGACGACGTAGAAAAGGCTAAATTTAGCATTTTAGCCTTGTTGCATGACTTTTACATGTCGTTTATCTCATTTTACATAACCGCTCCATCTATTCACTCCTAACCTGGCCTCAAAAAACAACGATAGCTCCTGAACATGCCTGCCCTGATGCTTATCAGTAAATGCACCGCATTTGAAGAAATCACCAAAGCATCATACACAGACAAACATAGCATGTCAGCTACAAAGCTGTGTAACAATTCTGTTTGGCTGGTTTCACAGATTATATACCTACTTGTACCCAGTTTTGTAAACAGTGGTTTTGTAAAAACTTTTAAAAAAAGTTTCAGAACTCCTAATACAAATTAAAATATTTTAAATATTGAAAGTTTTTGCTCTCGGGACCAATTTTAAGACAAAGGCAGAATCATTCACTACCTGTGTCTTTGCGCCCCCCCCCTCACCTCACTACACCCCCTTAATCTCCGTATATTAGCTCTCAGGAAGGGAAATCTCTCTCAGTGTGTTCTGGCTGTTTTAATATCTGTCAGCTTCATCCTGTACTCCATCGCTCTGCTTCCTCCTCTCCTTGCCTCGCTCTCTGTTTCCTCCTGTCTTCATATTTCACTTTTTTGTTTGACTCCTCTGTCCTCGTCTCCGTTCGCTCCATCAGTCCTCGACTGTGGCCAGCGGCTGACAAAGTGCGTGTGCATGTGTGTGTGCGCACGCCTAATAATGAGATGGATGACGAGGCCCACGCTATTTAGTGCATTGTCTTGGCATTTCTCATTTTCGCTCGATGCTTTTTGCCGGAGCAACTCAGGTTTCTTGACACCTTGTATAAACACGCTGATTACAAGTAACGCTGTGGGACCACTGGGTGTGGATTTGTGTATGTGTGTAATGACTGATGCCTAACGTGCACCTGTGTTTAAGCCTGACCTCTTCAGCAACATCTTTCTGCAGGTCATTTATTCGATTACCCCCAATTCACAACACTGTGGGGCCTTAAAAACTCAGCCTAATGGAGGAGTCAGGAAGTTTAACAGTCACGTTTCTGGTTTGAGGTCACAGAGTCCTGGTTGTGGGACATCAAACATAGGAAAAAAAAGGGTCAACCTAAGTGGTTGCGTTGTGCTGTGGAAGCAGAGAGTCCTCAGTTGGTTTCCAAGAGGAACCACAAATGTGATAAAGTCAGTTTTGTCAGTAGCTTTGTATAAAAGCATCTGCAAAATTCATGGTTGTCCGTTGCCGGGTCGCAGGGTCAACTGAGGCCACCCCAATCCCATTACATCATATTGTGAGCCTTCTTGTGGGTAGTGAGCCCAGAAGAAGTTATGCGGGTTGGGACTGTGCTATGATAAGAGCACCTCAGTGGCAACCTGGCAGCTGGTGGATTAGAACCTGAAACCCTGCAGACCCAAATCCTCTTCCTTAACAACTAGGCCACCACCCCAACCCCTCTGCGAAATGCTAATTGTAAATGTGATGTCACTCATCTACGCAAACACAATGCTATCATCGTGATCTAGAACAAGCGTGGGCAAACTGAGGCCTGGGGGCCAGGTGAGGCCCGTTCGACTTTGTAATCTGGCCCACAAAACCTGTCCAAAACATATAATTGCTTTCTATTGTGGTTATACATTATACCTTCTCCCTGCCCACATTTACCCCACAGATGGCAAAGAGAAAGTTCAAAGCCTTTCAGGATTTTGGTCTTATCGTGGTTTTTACGTATAGTTCAAACAAACACCCCATCTATAACACTCCAAACTATAAAATCTGTCAAAAATCGAAGAAATCAAACGTAGCGCAACGTGTGGCGTATACCAATGAATGTCACCCACTTGTAGAGTCAACAACATCAGAATCACAAATAAAGGTGTGAGATCACAGCGAAAGGTAAAGATAAACCAATGGTCAGTGGCACCCAGTCAGCAGAAGGTCTGCACTGTACTGTGCGGAGTTCTGCAGACTTCCATCTCTGCAGGCACTCAAGATAATTGTCCGTCATTTGTTTAAGGCTGACTCAGTGCCAAACCATTCTCTCGGATGAATTATATTTAGGTCTTGTCTTTTCCAGTCCTATCATTTGTCTCTTTTCTCTTCTCATTTCCTCTCCTCCATTTGTCTCTCTGCTCTTGTTTCCTTTTTGTCTTCTACATTCGCCTCATTTCTTCTTTTCTCTTCTGTTATATCTTCTTCTATTTGTCATCTTTTTTTGTCTTTTCTCTCCCCCCTCCTACTCTACCTTATGTCTCCTGCTCTATTCTCTCCTCTTTTGTCTTTTCCCATCCTTTCCTTTCTTTACATCTCTTCATCACCTCAGGTTGCCTTTTCTACATACAGTGGCATGACATATTATGGAAATAATGACGAAATAGAAATCTAAGTGAGCAGATGTATAAGAATATCCTCCACATACACATACATTGTCTTAGTTTCTGTAGAAGGAATATTTGACTATTCTTTACTCTTTAGTAACTGACTTCTTCATCCTCCTTTCCGTTTCTGGGTCACATGGACAGCGGTCACCACGGCCTCCACCCAAATCACACTGCACCACACTGTGACCTGTAGGCGGTGAACCCACTCGAGGTTATGTCATGTTTCCCAACCTTTTTTGCACCATGGACTGGTTAAATGTCTGGTACTTTTTTCATGGACTGGTCCCTAAGTTGTGGGAGATAAAAATAAAAAAATAAATAAAATTTCTAGTATTCTGAAATATTTTCCTACCCATAAAATCTTCCTACCCGAATTAACTGTGCATGGGCACAACAAGGATTTTTCAAGTGCACCCAGCCTATAACTTTCTGCTACCAGACCGGTATAAAAAGTTAAAATCTGAGTTTATTGTCACTGAGTTTGCGTTTATTGTCACTGAGAAAATATTTCCTAATCAAATATATTTGCATTATTGATGATGAAATCCTAGCCATTCTATTGTTAAGTTCTTTTTTATGATATGGGTATGGATCAAGTGTAAGCCAATAGCCAGATGGGGCCAAAAGGAATCATTATTTCTCTGCGGCCCGGCACCAATTCACCCACGGACCGGTAACGGTCCGCGGCCCAGTGGTTGGGGACCACTGGACCATAGCATCTGACTGTGTTTGAGAAGTATTTAACTCACACCGTCATGCTGATCTAACCTGTCTTATTTTCTGAACACTGAATGGGTTTCTTTCAGCAGACCTACACCTGTTTGTGATGCTGTTTGAACCGTCCAACAGCAGATGAAAAACTCTCACCTGACCATTGTTTTCATTCAGAAGGTTATTTGTCCACACTGGCGGTTTGTGGTGTTTCTTTTGATATCAGACTCGGTATCAAAATACTTTTTCCGCTCCAGGCAAGATCCTGTGACCTTGTTCCGCTGAAGGCTGCTACACATTTTTTTTTTGTTTTTGTGAGGTAAAAAATAAGTCTCTACTCTGGCAAGCTTCCCTATTGTCATTCATATATTTGCTTTTATGTCTCAAGTACATTATTTTGTTATTATAACTACCCCAAAAAGCTGTTCGCCCTCTGTCTCTCTCTCTCTCTCTTTCTCGCTGCCTCTCTCCCCCCTCTGGTTCCATGAGTGCTGAAATTGAATATTACATTTAAAAGTCAATTTCCACGATGGGATTACGCAAATCAGCCTCTCCCTGTTTCGCCTTTATGCTTCCATTCATCTCTCATTCATGCTGCACAACCTTGATGCATCTCTTCATTTGCTGTGGTTTAATCTATTCATTTGAAGACATCTTTTTCTTTTTTTTTCATGCTCGACAGCCCGGCTCATGTTTTTCCACTTTGCATTGTTATGTTGCCCCTGTCCAAACCTGTGTGTATGTGTGTGTGTCTGAGAGAGAGAGAGAGAGAGAGTCCTCCTAAAAGCAATTACTCTTCCACAATGTTATGTTTCTGGTCAATGAAATATTCCTATTATGAGTATGAGTTATTTATTTATCCGTCCATCTTTTCATTTGTGTACATTACCTTGAAAGAGGAGAAATTGGAGAAATTGTGTCTGTCAAGAGAATTAAGGGAGAAACGGATTTGTCGAACAAAAGTTCCCATTAAAACCCAGAGACTCACCGCTGCCCCCCGTGCTGTAAGTAAAAACACACCGTAGAGTAAGAGTCTCGGCCGAGGGTTGGAGAGAAAAACAAAAGTTATTTGATTTCAGAGTTTTATCTGAGAAGTAGAAGAAAGATAAAATAATAATAGTAACAATGTGTTCAATCAAGTTCATGCACACTACTGTGATATCTACCTTACACGAAAATTCATCTTCTGATTGTCCGTTGCCGGGTTGTAGGGGCAGGTGGCGCCACCCAAATCACTTTGTGTCATATTGTGAGCCTTCCTGTGGGTGGTGAGCCCACAAGAAGTTATATGGGTTGGGACGGTGCTATGATCAGAGCACCTCAGTGGCAACCTGGCAGCTGGATTCGAACCTGAAGCCCTGTGGACCCATTTCCGCTTCCCTAACCACTAGGCCACCACTGCAGACTCAGAAATATATTTTATTAAAAATATTATTAAGAATTTCAAAAGAGGTAGAAGAAGAAGTAAACTTGGTGGTATTGTATATTTTTTTGTACCAGGGAGTTTCAATACCATGATTGTTACCAAAGAATTGAAAGAAATATGGTATAAATATACATACATATATTAATAATAACAATAATAATAATAAACCTTTTCTGATACCTTGGCTTTAGTGAGGTCCTCACCAGAACAAACATCTGAGAATGTGGTTCAACCTCATCCTGTGCCACTCATCATCCTCCCTCTTAACTCCTCCACTGTTTTTCTTTTCCTTTTTGTTCTCCTTTTCCCTGCACCTCTCCAGACGGCATCTCTCACCCGCTGCACTTTCCTCTCCTGCTTGTTTACAGTAAGCAGGTCTCAGAAGGATGGTTTTACCTTTTATGGTCATCCTTCATCTATGGTAAAAGTGCACTAATACAACGGCATGTTACCCCCCGCCCCACCAACCCACCCCCTCCCTACAGTTCTGACCTCCTGTGTGGGGAGTAGACGGAGGGTTGACTGTTGTCTATGTGTGCGCGTTGGTACTGTTTGGGGTTTATTGAGCGGTTCCGTTTCTGATGAGTGTCTTTTATGCAACCTGAGAAAGGTTAGGGATGGAATAGAATAGGTGTCATAGTGGCCTTCAATGGAAACTGATGTGTTGAAAAAAGTATTTTTTTTTTTTAACAAAATGTTAAGAGGAAAACCTCAAATTTATCTTAAAAAAAATCCTACTCACATATTTTAAAAATCAGTCAAGGTTTTTTTAAAACCATCTCAAAAACTAAAATACTATCTGAAAACACGTGTGTTTTTGTTTGCGACCTGTGTGCTGCACCAGGGACCTCAGGCCTCAGGCTGTGTTCTGGGATCTGACCTCCACGGGTTATGAAACGTCAGTGTTTGTGTGTGCATTTCTCAGGAATGCCAGTGTCAAGGCCCTGAGAAACAGCCATGTACAAACAAACACGGGCTCGTCTTTCCCTGTTGCCCTCCGCTGGTCCCTATCACTCACAGGAAAACACACACACACGGACACAGACTCGCAAAAAACACATGCACGGTGCGGTTGCATGGGAGTGGTGTTTATTGTCTCAGTGTTAACTAACATTGCTGCCATATCTGGCCTCCATAATTAGATTTAACTCTTCTTGTTTTTCTTTCCTTTCATTCGACCCGTACCTTCCGTCTGCTTTCTCTTGTTTTTATTCTCCATGGAGGAAAGAGATGAAGTAGAAAGGGAGACGTGAAGGAACGCAGTTCCACCCCAGAGTCTCGGGTTAATGGCACAAAAATTTCCTTTGCCATTTTCTTTTTCTTTGCTCTCCATAGAAGTCGTCATCTGTCCTCCGACTCCTTGATTCTCTCAGGTACAGACTCAACCTGCAGTTCTTCCTCGAGTCTTGCCAGCAGGATCTGAATCCTTCCTCTGCACCACCGCCCTACTCCAGGGCTGCATCACCCTTCCCTGAAGGGATGTTATACCTTGCTGATAGGCACAGCAACAAATCACATCAACATCAAACTCTAGTCTGACTTAAGGTGTGAGCGCAGTTACCTTCTCTGTACTGTACGTCTACAAACTGAGATAAAAATCCTGTCAAAAACAGTTTGTCTACTGTTTTTGTCTGTAGATTCAAAGTTACAGCTTAGTGTCAGGGGAAAACATATTCACTGAAGGTAAAAGTATGCAATGTCTTTTTTTCCCCCTTGCTGACAACTGATTTACACCCTCTAAGAAAGGGGAGTTTTATATGCATGTCTAACAACTTTACCAACAAGTTGAATGAACTTAAAATTGTTGTAGATTTGGCCTATTCTTCCGTTAAGTCAAAAAAAAACCTTACCCAAAGTTGGGACAGGCACATCAGGGCTAACTCTCAAACATGATCCAGAGTAGATAATAAAGCACTTGCCCGTTGAGTATAGGGTAGAGCTCCTGGTGTTTCATAGGGCTGTACACCCCCAACAGTGTCTGGACAAGTGATATCAAATGTTTTGTACATGTATGTAAATAATTACAATTAATCATTCATTCATTCTTCTACATCTGGTTATCCCTTTACTTGTGGACCTTTCTGTGTGAGGTGAGTCCACTGAAAGGCACGATCATGATTGATTCAAAGTAGGTCACATTCCTTGACACACATTTGTCTGTACATTTCTGGAAGAGATATAATAAAGCAAGAATATATATATGTCATTACACCTATTGTATTTGTAATAGACAATATAAAGAAAACTGTCGAGAAATATAACTGAAAATGTTAAAGTTTTTTGAGTTTTAGAGTTCTGTGAGTACCTTATAAGCACCAAATCATTTTGACAGCCTTAGTCAGAAAATAGTAAATTAACGACTAGGGCGCACAACGTAGAGTTTTTTAGCGCTGGTCAGTTAAAAAACTCGGATAAATAGTCAGGGTTGCATCAGAAAGGGAATCTGGAGTAAAAATTTAGGCCAAAACAAATATAAAAGTTAGCAAAACCGTTTCTATACCAGATCGGTTGGGGCCTGGGTTAACAATGACTGCCAACAGTGCTGGTAACCTACAGGTTAATGCATTGAGGCAAGACATTGAGGTAGTTAGCGTTGGAGCAGAAAAATCTTACAAAAATCTTACAAATGCATTTTGTTTAAAACTATGTATTTTTAAGATTTTTCCTTTTGCAAATTGTTTCATGAGCTTTGTTTTCTGTTCACTGAATGTGTTCCAAAGGGACATCAAGGTCCACTTGGGTCAGAAAGTCAGAGACCTAATTACAGACACTGATTGAACCTCATGTGACCGTTTGAGGTATTGTATTTGAAATGAGTCAGTCCGGTCGTCCAACAGAACCATCTCTTTCTCGCCGCCAATGTTTTTGCTTGCGTGTTTGTTGATGTCTAATTTTAACAACCCTCATTTTAGTGAAACATCATCTGCTTCTGTTTTCCAAAGAAAGTTAAAAAAATTGTCTCACTGCTAATTTTAGTGACTCTTAAACGCCAGCTGTAAACTCCTCTTATGGTAGTGTTACAGCCATGTGTACGGCACGGAGTGTGTGCGTGTGTGTCGTCCATGTGGGCTACGCCACTTTGTTTTCTTCTGTAGATTTATAGCCATACATGGAGACTATATGGAAGTTCCCCCAACAGCTTTTTTGTTGTGTGTGCGTGTGCGTGATTCTCTGTCCCTGTGTACACAAACCGCTGAGGCCCATGGGTGAAGGCTACCATATCAAAGGTTCAGTGAGCAGGGATTAAATATCACTCCCCCGCTAAAGAGCGTTTGGTCCTGTTTAGAAGTGACAACAATAGGTGGCAGGACATTAGACTGTCACTGGAGGGGAGAAACCCAGTCTGCCATGCCCCAGAGCGTAAGGGTTTTTAATCTGCTGGTTCAGATTTGATGGCATGCTACTACCAGCGAGGCATCTGTCGCATCTTTTATCCTCTTCTCTTGTCTATAAAATTCTCTTGAAAACAGAAGACACATGCCTGGAAATGAAAGACAGGGGAGTTCAAGTCAAGTCAAGGGGGAATATTTAAAAAAAAAAAAAAGCGTAAACCCTTCAACTGCCCCCCTCTCTCTCTCTCTCTCTCTCACTCCTTCACCTCCTCCACTTGCTCCCCCTCCTCAGCCCTCCCCTCCAGGGAATGTTTTGGGGCCCAGCTCATATTTTGTTTGCACAATGCATTCCTGCAGGCTCTTTATTTATGTCAATCTTCCTTTGATCAGAGTCCGGTTACCACCGGTTACCCACTTGCTGCTGCTGTGAGTGAAGGAACCCACCTGTGATGCCGGACTCTGTGTGTGTGTGTGTGTGTGTGTGTGTGAGGGAAAGAGTCTGCAGAAGTCCGGGACCTCCGTTCCAGGGAGAGTTTACCGTCAATTAATATGGCTAAATGATTCCCTCACATGGTAAAGTATTTATGTAAGGTGATCTGGCTGGTGGCGGAGTCTGGAACATCTGGCTGTGATCTACTCCACAGATGGTTCTACCTGCTCACACACTCACACACACACACACACACACAGTCTCAGTCTGGAGGTGGGGAGGTGAGTAGATGTTTTTTTATTTTTGTGTGTGTGTGTGTGTGTCACCAGATGCTTATTGAACTTTGTGTGCAGCTGCTAAAAGGAAACGGTGAAGTCAAGCCTTTCATTAAGATGCAGGATTCATGCACACACATCTATACACCCTGCTGAGAAGGTAAAGTCACACATGTTTGACCTGAGCTTGGTTACTCATACTCCAGACAAATTACACACAGAAAACATAAAACCCGTCTTGGTTTTGGGGATCACTAGAGACACTTCAAAAGTAAAATACCATGGAGAAATACTACAGAATGAAAGTAAATATATCTAAAAAAAAATCTGCGATTGTTTTTTTCTTTAGGCCATTCCATTCTCTTGATCATGTGTTGTTCATCTTCATTTAGAGTCACAAAGTGATCCAAGTGGCTCCAATAGGGGGCAGTGATGCAACTGGAATATTGTCCTGCTGCTTTTAAAACCTCATGAAGAAGATGGAGAGGAGGGAAGCTATGTGGAGATACTGAGTGAATAAATAATTCCAAACTTTTACCATGTGACAAGACAGGGTTTTAGGATGAGGTTAATCAGAGAGAAAGAGAGTCGGGAAGACTTGATGTGTACCACTGTCCCTCCTCTGAACATGTCCAAACCATCGTAATCTAGCTCATCTAGCTTTCTCTCCAAACCTTCTTGTCTGTGTTGTCCCCCTGATTACCTCGTTCCTGATCCTGTCCATCCTTGTCTCTCCTAAAGAGAACCTCAACATCTTTAACTCCTCCACCTCCAACTCTGTCTCCTGTTTCCAACCTATTCCTAGTGTCTCTAAACCGTCCATCATGGCTGGTCTCACAACTGTCCTGTAAACCTTTCCTTTCACCTCATCTGACACTCTTCTAACAAAAAAAAACACTCTTCTATCACAAAACTGACAACTTTCTCCAGCCGTTCCATCCTGCCTGTACTCTCTATATATTATATATTATATATATTATACAGCAATTAAAAAGCCTTTAAAATTAAGATTGTTAGGAACAGGCTCCTTGCCTTTAGCTTATAAAGTTAGCCTATACACAAAATAAGGCAGTAAATCTCACAGCCCTATCTGCTTTAAAGTTTTCTCACCTCAGTCAACCAATTCCAAACCTTTAAAATCAATTTGACAGCTTTAACTTAACAGAACCTGGTGTGTGTCCCTATTTGTACTCTGCACATTTAACACATACAAGCATTTCATCATCCATCCATCCATCCATCTGCCATTTATCCAGACTGTTTTATCAATAAAATATTATTCATAATGTTTAAATTGTTACTCATTAGAACCACACATATCGGACATCCTTTAATGGTTACAGTCAACAAAGAATGGAGAAAAAATGACTCTTGACCTGTTAAATACGTACACAATGATGAACCTCAACATTTTTGTAATATTTTCCACCGAATATCACTGCAACAGTCATCTGTGATGGTTTGACCCGTAGTGGAGAAAGCCTAGAAAAACAGGGAGAGAATGATGAATTTTTACGTTTGTTTTTTTTTTTTTTTTTATCAGTAAATGCTGCAGAGGTGAAGATGTTCAGATTGGACTGCTGCTCATTTGACACCAGAGCTCATAATAGAAGGCTCCCAGGTGTGAAAGCATTCATCAAACATTCATCAGAGATAAAAATCCCAAAACAAACATGATTTGGAAAATGGATGTCGGTGAATATTTTCTCGAGAACTCCTTTTCCAGGCGCCTCCGTTTCCCCCTCCCTCCCTACTCTCCATCCCTGCATCCTGGAAGAGCCCTCGAGAGATGTGTGTACCCTCTTGCTGCCCGTATCCAAATAATTAATCCAAAGCAATTACTCTCCTCCTTCATCTGTCCGTCGGACTGCTAACAAAACATTTCGACACGTGTCCTCATCACTCCCCTTTAATTAAGGCAGCACTATTTATCACTCCCCTTTAATTATCCTAGCCTGTTTATCAGTCTGCCTTTAATGGAATAGGCACCGGAGAGATAGTTGCACAAAACACACCCTGCTACGCTTTCCCCGCTTCTGCCAGTTTGAACTCAGTCAGAAATAGGAGAAAAAAAAAAAAAAAAAAACACCAAAAACAATTAGTCAAAGAAAGAAAGACAAAAAAAAAAAAAACAAAGCTGAAAACAGTGAATTAAATGTATAAGAGACAGGCACTATTTATCACTCCCCTTTAATTATCCTAGCCTGTTTATCAGTCTGCCTTTAATGGAATAGGCACCGGAGAGATAGTTGCACAAAACACACCCTGCTACGCTTTCCCCGCTTCTGCCAGTTTGAACTCAGTCAGAAATAGGAGAAAAAAAAAAAAAAAAAACACCAAAAACAATTAGTCAAAGAAAGAAAGACAAAAAAAAAAAAAACAAAGCTGAAAACAGTGAATTAAAGAGAAGAAGATATTAGTTGTTGTTCCACCTCTTTTGCCAATCAAAGTGATGGCCACACTCGCACGCTCCGCTGTGCTTTTGTTCCAGTCGGAGCTTCTGCAGACTTCCTGCAGCTCGTACTGAGTTTGTGCGCACACACACACACACACACACGCACAAACACAACAGAGTAAGATCAAACACACCTCCACAATACTTCTTTTGTGTTCAGTAACCATGGTTTCTGTCAGGTTTAATGCTTAGCAACATGTGTCACAGGGCACCCACTCACTGTAAAGGAAAGGGCCTCTGATGCACTTCATGACAGAAGTATTTGACCATGAACAAATTTTACTACCGTGGCACTCGCCAAGAGAGGCTGGAGTTGGAACAAAAGCATTCACACTTAGGATGCTTTTTCTGTTTCTTTTTTTTTTTTCCTGTCTGGTCTGCGTATGTCTACCTGATACATATACCGAAACGCTTCTCACAATGCCGCATATGGACAGACTTGTCCGTCAGCATTTAAGTAGTTGAGACGGTGAAGAACCCCCACAGGAGAGAGAGGAGGTCCTGTCCAAAATCACACCCAGAGAGAGCGCTCCGCCCTTGGATCCAGAACGTCCAGGTCTGGCTTGGTCCCAGTCTGGGAGTAATTTGTTGAAAGTAAATTGTAACCACGCATGGATTGGGACCACGGGTGGGATCCCGCACATTTACACACAGATGAATATGCACACACATTCACAAGCTGCTGGTGGGGTCAGAAGTCTGGGTGTCACACCCTGTCAGATTAAGTTATGCAAAGTGAGGTGGTCGGGCAGCCAACCCCCAGGGCTTAACAAGCAGGAAACACTAATTGGGTCGGTTTGCTGATTGCCATAATTGCTACTGTGTGTGTGTGTGTGTGTGTGTGTGTTGGAAAGAGACAGAGTAAGTGAGAGAGGGAAGGAGTGAGAGTCTGTTCAAATATGGTGAGTGAGGAGGTGCTGAACAACCTGCTCTATAATATGGCACCATCCAGCATGGAGCCCCGCTGTCAGTATAAAGACAGGGTGATGATAAACGGGTTGAGGAGGAGCAGGTATAGAGATGAACTTTGGGTTTGAAATGATCAAGGTCAAACGTTGCTGTTGAGAAATCACAATATCAATTAAAACCTTATTCTCTCTCTCTCTCGCTCCCCTTTATCGTTCAGTTACAGTAAGGGCGTACGCTTTCCCCGTAGCAGAAATGGTTTAGCATATGCGTCACATCACAACAATAGACTCAAATGTGTAACCACTAGTGGTTGCAGAAAACATGTTTTTACATTGATTTACTACAGACCAATGAAAAACATTTTTGGCATAATTAAAACATTAATTTTCACACTCATGACCACTAGGTGGCAATATTGTGTATACAGTTCTGATCTAATCTGCATAATCTCCTCTTGTTTTTATTTGACGATATGCTAGTGCGCTGGAGTATGTTCTGTAGATATGTCTGTTAAATAAAAAAATGCTTGAACCCGGCAGTTCTTCAAGGGGCCGGACCTGCTGGATTGTACCAATCAACCAAGAGCACATAGTTTGACCAATCGGCTGTCTTATTACTTGCATCAGCTGTTTAAACCTGTGAAATCAGGTCGTGCTACTGCTTGGTGAGAACAAACACCGACAGCCACAGTGTCCCCTTATGGACCAGGCTGGACATGCTGGGCCTAAACAAACTTTTGTGTATTTCAAAATAAGATACATTACTATAGTTCTTCTGTTCGGAACCAGGGAAGTGAAAAAGCCTTGAAAGTGATGGGTTGTCTAGAAAAAACTAACTAACCTTGAACCATTACAACTCATTTACCATGACAATGACCTGGTTGACTGAGAATCTTCATCGACACATCGACATATTACCATTTCTAATTAATCAAGGGGAATTCTGATTAAAAAAAAAATCAAATCAAGTTCTAATATTGGCTCACAGTCGGTTCCAGTGAGCTGATACACGGAGAGGAACAAGATGTGAGGAGTACGTAAATTTTGCTGTAATGACAGAACGTATTCCTCGTGCATGAAAGAAAGTATTCCTGTATAAACAAAATTACAGTTTGGTATGTTATTCAGCCGTAAAGCTGTCATCGAGAAACGTCTCGTAAAACCACGCACAAAGAGAGCGGGGTGCTCCAGGTATGCGCCGTTCGCCGGACGACATCATTCACCTCCACTTAGAACACATGCCAGTGAACAGTGGCACCGCTGATTAAGTGCATACCTTTCTTGAGCTTCATTAAAAAAGAGCACAGCACTCCTCTGGTAGAAGAGCCAGTGATTTACATAGAAAGTCATCATGAGAAAAATAATATTGTCTATCACACTTAATGCTAATAAACCCTCAGGCTAATGTTGCTTGTTAAATTGGAATAGGCGGCATTCAATTCCGGAATGCATAGAACTGATGGAGGAAGACTGTGTGTGTGTGAGTGTGTGTTTGTGAAGCTGCACAAAGACTAAAGAGGTTGTGTAGTCTGGCGTACACGGCTCTTGATTGAATTGAATTAAAATCCTTCACCCTTGTTCACGATGTGCACATTCAGATAAACTGTTGTTGATATTTCAAAACTGTACAGTTGTGTATCCAATGTCATCTGAGGGAAGCTGCGCGTAAGTGCAAACTTCAGCCAAGGCCGCTCACTTTCCCCCGCTGTGTTGATAGACTTCGTTAATGCACAAGGCTAACTGTTTTAAAGAAAAAAAAAATCTCTTGAACCTGGATCTCACACACCCCAAAAACCCAAAAAAGATTATTGCTTATACATAAGTTCAGAAATCTTTACACAATCTGTCATTAAAAACTAAAAATGGCTATATAAGAACATTTCAATTATTTTATTCAATAACAAGTGGTGTCGTGCCCCAAAGGCAACATCTCTGTCATTGGTGTGGAACTAAAGGGTTCCCCTCCCTGGCAGGCTTGAATCCTAGTTGGTGGCTCACCACCTAGAGCAGACCTGGGCAAACTAAGGCCCGGGGGCCAGATGTGGCCCGTTTGGTGTTACAATCCGGCCCGCCAGACTTGTCCAAATTATACTTTTAATTAATATTATCATTAGCCTTCTGCCGTTTCCCTGCAAAGCCACTATTTCCCCAATAGATGGTCTTAAAGCATTTCTCCTTTATTCAATACTTTACTCATCAATTATCTTAGTTCACGCAAATACTCAATCTTTCTGATCCTGACCTGGCCCTTGACTCAAATTTTAGTACCACCTGTGGCCTGTGAGTCAAAATAATTGCCCAGGCCTGACCTAGAGGATGGTTCACAAGTCTTGTATGGTGCAGTGTGATTTGTGTGTTGGTCGTGGAGCCTGCTGAGGATGAAGATGATTGGATGGATATTGAAGAACAATCTCAAAATGTAAATTATTTTTGGGTTTACTTGACATTCTTACCGTAAGGTACGTCAATAAAATAGAAAGGGAATGAGTACCAGGTCTTCATTTCCTTGGCCATTTTCGGGTTGCGGGGTTGCCCGGTGCCACCCAACTCACATTGCACCATATTTTGAGCCTTCCTGTGGGTGGTGAGTCCACAAGAAGCTATGTGGAGCGGGACAGTGCCATGCTCAGAGCACCACAGTGGCAACCTGGCAGCTGGTGGATTAGAACCTGAAGACATGTGGACCCAAGTCCGCCTCCCCAACAACTAGGACATCACTGCTGACCATACTGAACTAAATGCACTTCACGATCTACCTATTGGGCAAATCCTGGCTGTATACTGACTAGTTTTCAGGGTGTCTTGCCGTTACTCGTTTTCTTATAGTTTGATGAACTTTACAAAAAAAAAAAGAACTGGAGGGGTCTTCATTTGTTTCCAGCAGGGGCTCAAACACAGGCTGTTTATTTCTCAAATACCAAGGGATACTTCAGGGACTAGTGGACAGTTTTTTTTTCATCATTTGTGATAGTAAGACATCATTTCATCTCCTTTTGATATATCTCTTTGTCCCTCTGCTCTTCTCTCCACTCATATAAAACCTGGTCCTAACCTTACTGCGTTCCTAACCTTTGGCTGGTTCCAATCGTGGAGCTGAATGAACAAGCGCACCTCTTCCTTCCTAATTGCCTCCCTCCTTCACTCCCTGACAGACACACAGAGACTCTCTCACGTCCACACGCACTCTTTGCAAGTCTCACATCGTTACTAACATCCAGCTCTTCTTGGGATACCCAACACCGAAGGCAGTTGCGGGCCCTGTTGGTCTTTTAGGTAGTCTCCATGTAAGTGCACCCTGTGAGCGGGCTGGATTTGAGGGGTTAGCGTCCCACTGAGGCAGAATAATTAGTGTATATTTCTAATCTGTGTGCGGCTTTGTGTGTGCGTGCATGTGGGTTAGTGTGCTACTGCAACACTAGAAGAAAATGAGTGAGTGTTGCTAATCTGGGCCCTAGGAGACTAACTCTCTCTGCTGCTCTCACACTGCCTCAAATCAGCGGTCTCCCTCTCTCTCTTTCTCCCACTCTCTCTTTCCCTCTTCCTCAATCTCTGTATGTAGGCTAATTTAGCGCCGGCTTTGATGCCTTCTCCTGCGAGCCTGCGTTTCTCATATCCAAATGCAGGGATTAGCCGGCTTTTATTCTCCAAAGCCCATCTCATCCTGTTCTGCCTCGTTCTGTCTGCCTGCCGTCTCCCCGACCCTTGGAAACAGTGGCAGGGACTTAACAACCTGACAACAACTGCTTTGTTGTTGTGTTTTTGTGTATCGGTTGTTAGCTCAGGCGCTTAGCCTTTTGTAGGCACGGTGTTTGCTTGTGCGTTCTGAGGATACGTGTCAATGGGGAATGGGATGTTGAGGAGATTTGCAAGGATGACAGGAAATAAAAAATAAAGAGCGACGAGGAGAGAAGAAAAGGGGAGGAAGTGGAGGAAGAAAGTCATTTACCAGGCACTATCTTGTTTTTAAGATTCATTAAGAGGAATAATGGGAAATTATGTGGAACTAAGTTACGTCTCTGGGTGACAACATGACTCCCTTTGTAGAAGGGTTTGTGGATGTATTTCTGAGTGTGTGCCAGTACGAAGGTGTGTGTGTGTGTGTGTTAGAGAGAGTAAGAGAGAGAGAGAGAGACAGGCAGAAAAAGAAGGGAACAGAGATTGCAGGTCTCCTGGTGATATTCTAAATCCCTTTGTAGCAAAAGCGACTGTCACTTCTGAGCATGTGCGTGATGAAAGTGAGTGCTAAACAGCAGACACAGCTAGTAGGTTCCCAAAGAGAAAACATACACACACAGAACTGCACACACACACACAGGACTGCACACACACACACACACACACACACACACTCATCAAGGAAGAACTCTCCGGATGATCTTTCATCAGATTTGCAGAAGTGGCTGAGGTAGGAAGGGTTCATCTGGGACTCTCCACTGTTAAAGACACACTAGTTACACACACACACACAGGCACAAACACAACTGAACACAACACTCCTAAACTCGTGCACCTATCAGTCAGGCAAGCAGCTCTTAGTCTTATCGAGGAAGATGCTGATGCAAAAAGTAAAAGAGTCTTTTTCAGTTTTGAAAGAAATCCAGCACAGCACAATGGACAACACTTGAAGTTGTAGATTTAGTTTACCATTCTGAAACTACCTAAAACACGGGGACTGGATGTAGCCCATTTGACTTTTTTTCTACCTCAAAACTTTATTTTTTTTATTATTTCAATGTTCTTTTTTCCTTTTCTTCTTACATAGAAGTTCCATAGACGTTGCACAAAGGCTGAAAGGCATTCAAGCATTTGAGACTTTATGAATGATTTTAGTTGACTTAGTTCCCGACTTAGTCCTGATCCTAAAATAATCCAAATAATAAGAAAAACTACCTACATCAAGCCTGGGCAATAATTTTGACTCGTGGGCCACAGCTGGTAGTAAAATTTGAGTCAAGGGCCAAGTCAGGATCAGAAATATTGAGTATTTCCGTGAACAAAGGTAAATAAAGAGTAAAGTATTAAATAAAGGCAACATGCTCTTAAGTCTCTTTAGCCCATCTGTTGGCGAAATGGCGGTTTTGCAGGGAAAAGGTAGAAGGCTCACGATAATATAAATTAAAAGTATAATTTGGACAAGTCTGTCGGGCCGGGTTTGTAACGCCCAAATGGGCCGCATCCGGGCCCCCGGACCTTAGTTTGCCCAGGTCTGACCTACATAGACGCTCCAAGGCCATATATTAAGGCAAACGACAAAGTTATTTTTAGTGACAACATGATTTTTCTTAGTTTAACAAACATAACTACAATAATAAAAACAGGATAAAAAAAGAACAACAAGTTAAGACAGTGTTCAACACTGCAGTCAGTAACTTAATTTTATTGGGTCATCTAGACATCTATCAAGTAATTTATTACTTATAACAGAATAAATAATATTTCTGGTACTACTGCTGCTACTTTTAAACATAATAGCAGTAATAATAAAAATAATAAAAGCTATAATGAACAGTATTTCTTCATGAATCCTTAGTGAATATTAATTCAAATGCGGCATGAAAAAATATCTTGATATTCTGATCACAGCATGCGTGAGAGCTATTAAAGGATCTCTGGGGTTGGTAGAAATTTGTGATGTCAAATGAGGTGATAAGCATAAGAAGGTTGGAAACCACGAGGTTGAGCTTTCAAGATCTGTTGTTGAAGAAGCTCAATGAAGCTGAGGAGACACTCCAGTCCAGACCCACCTCTTTATAGTGTAAGACCTGTTCTTCCTTATATTACATGTATCTATAATAATCCCACATACAGAGACTGGTTGCAGCGTTGTGGTCCTCAGTGTAACTATCTCCCTGTCATCGTTTTGTAACCCTTTTCTCTCTTATGAAGTGGGACTAAAGTAGTGTCCCTTCTGTCTGGCAGTGAGGAATTCTATACAGTGTCAGTCTCCAACCTCTTCTCCCTCTGCCTCGAAGAATCACGGGTTCATAGGTCGACCCGTGGAAATGAGGCAGTGGAGTCTAGTCTGCCTTCTTACAGCGTAGCCACAATGCCGTCATTCTGTGCACACAGTGCTGGATCTGAGTGGACACAGGAAATCGGGGAGTGTTTGACAGACAAGATAAATGGTGTCACGCTGACGTCTCGGCTGTTTCTCTCAGGTCCCAAGTCACGCTCAAGTAAATACTGTATTTGTAAAACACCACTTTTTGTTCCGAAGCAATTTTTGAGTATAACTTCATCTTCAAAATTAATTTTTTTTCCCGCTATTTCCACTATGTTACGTTTGATGTTTACATACAGCAAATCCCATCTACAAATACCTTAGCGGAGATCTTAGGGACGTCAAGGCAAGCAGATATAAGCAGGTACAAGCTGATATGTTAGCAAATATTTGCACTGGAGTGGAAAAATGTCTAGCAAAAACCATATAGAACCATGCAACGTTAAGCCTTTTATGCCATTGGTGCCTTGCATGCCATTGGTGCTACACCCTGGTCTGGTCCTCCACCAAGACATTGAAGATTGCTGTTTGGATACCCATAATAAACCCCAATACACCACCTGCCTTTTTCCATGAGCATTGATCAAGCTGCAAGAATCCATTAATTGTTATTACTGCCTGTCATTGTCAAATCAACGACATGGGGGCAGTTGGCAGCCCAATGGTTAAGGAAGTGGACTAGGGTTGGCAAGGCCCCTGGTTCGAATCCCCCTACCGCCAAGTTACCGTTGAGGTGCCCTGAGCATGGACCTCACACTGCTCCCCTGCTCGCTACAGTGATGGGTTAAATGCATACTCCCTTGGGATGAATATAGTTCTAAAATATTTATAATAATTTATTTTATTTTATGCACCAAATACCATCAGGACAAATGGTCAAGGGCTTACTAGATTTCCAGGACAGGAAACATACAATCAAAAGCATAAAATTTTACGCATAAAAAGGCAATCAAAAACATTTTGAGATTCTCTTTAACAAATTTGTTCACGTACATTGTAAAGTTTTCATGTAACTTGGGGCTCATTTTTGGATAATTTCTTAGAACAACATCAACATATCACTGTTTTTCTCCTTGCAAGAGAAAATAAAATTCTTCCAACCTGAAGAAGATTTCAGCAGAAAAAACAAGAAAAGAAAAGAACTATGACAGAAACTAAGAAAAAAAAACATAAAAAAATCCACATCAAAAACACTGTCTTCTAACAACACAACCCTTTGGAGATATGCATAAAAGAAAAAAAAAAAAAATAAGACTCGCACAGAGCACTGGCTACAGTGCTGAACTGAGGATCAGGGATTTTACTTTAACTTAAACTTTTGGGTTCACTTATTGTTACTTTAGAGACACACTTACAAGGGTCTGCATTAATAAGAAAAAAAATCCTAGCAAAAGCCAAGTAAACAAATTAGTTTTGAATAATAATAAAGCCTCTGGAAAACTAAAAAAAAAAAAAGTTCCACTCTTCTCGTCCAGATATCGAAGACATGGACACTTCAAAGATAGCTAGCTATAATCACACGCACCAAAATGTCAATGTCCAAAAGTTTCTGTGATGCCTGTGAAGTCAGTCATCCCTTAATATCGCCCCCAAAATACTTCTTTCGACATTAGGAGATGCTTGACAGGGACAGGTGAGGGTGGAGGTGAGGGTGGAGGTGAGGCTGTCAGCGGTGGCAGCACCTGGCAGGAAGGCAGCCTTGATCACGGTCTTGAAGTGGACATGAACATGGAGCACTCATCCCGGCCTATGACGACGTCACAGGCCGCGGCTGACAGACGGCCGGCTCTGTCTGTCTTTAAATGTCGGATAAAGACATGAAAAGTGCCCGAACTGCCATTTTTTTTTTTCGGTACTACATCATTCACTTAACTTTTGTCTGTGTCTTACTTAGATCTTACTTTATTTTCCTCCTGAGCTAATGACTCCTTATTGATATGTTGCTCTCTGCCTGTAACTACGCCTACAGAACTGCCTACACCACCCCTCCCTGCGCGTCTTCTATTGCCTTCATTCCCAAACCCATTCATTGTGTATCGTCTTCTGTTGCTTATCTTCGGGGATTAATTTTCACAGAGGGAGGAAAAGAGAGGTGGAGAGCTGGAAAGGGAGAAGAGGAGAGCAGGTCCAGAAAGAGAGCCCTAAAATAACTGTCATGCAAGTGGACAGGCAGTGATTAAGGATTTAACTGATCATCCCCGGGCTGACAGTGAACTAGCTATTATCTTGCAGGAATCAAACGCAGCTCAAAGCCCTGGGAGGCTCTGTGCACCTCTCGGCATCTCTCAGCTCCTCTCAGAGCCCTGGCCAACATGAAAGGAGACGTCAGGGTCTGGCAGCTGACAAGCCAAAGAGGGAGAGAGAGAGAGAGAGAGAATGGAGTAATGAGATCTTTATTTTCGCCGTTACCTCAGGGACTGTTGATCTGCCTCTGCTGCCGAATACAAAGACTCACTGTTTGTTTATGTGGGAATGCTCTCACTTTGTTGTGTGTAAACTGCTCTCTATGTGTGCATGACGCAAAATCCAGCGAAACCTTACATCACTGATTAATCAGAGTAAATGGCGTACTCCCAAATGAATACAAGTGATTTCTTTTTTTCTTTTTTTTGCGTCGTTTTAAGCATAATTACATTCAGGATAACACGAGTTAATGTGTGCGTCGGTGTGTGTGTGTGTGTGTGCTGTTGGTGCGGTTACATTGTTCTCCATCAAAGTTTTTTCCATGACACAGGAGACTATACACTTGATCCCTCTGCTGATCTCCCCGCTGAAGCATGCGGCTTTGTGTGTACGTGCGTGTGGTACACAGTGTCGAGCCGAGTTACACTTAATTCTGTGCTTTGTAGTCATTAGGGTGAGCATCCTGGTCATTCATCCTGGTCACTGGGTTTTGCATTCAAGTAAATTCATGATGTGGAAGAAGAAAGACGTTTGGGTTATGATGTCGCAGGAGGGTCTCCACAGAGGGAGGTGATTTGGCACAGGTTTCAAGCTGGATGTCGTCCCTGATGTAAAGGAGAGAGGGGCAGTTAAACAGACTTGGGTGCAAAGGGTTACAGGTTTGAGTCCACCATTTGGCATGTTACCACTGAGGTGCGCCGAGCATGGCACCGTCCCCACACACTGCACCCATCAGGGAAGTGAACAGTGGGCAGCTTTGTGGATTCAATGCAGAGATACAATGTTGTGTGCTGCGGTGTGTCTCACAGTGTCACACGGGCAAGGAGTTGACTTTCCTTATCAGGATCAACTAAAAATACAATACATTGATTCACCTGTTTCTAAATTCCAGGCTTCTTATACACATGGACATAAAAAAAGGGACAAATACTGCACTCCTAAGTCTGCAAATCCTATTAGTGCCTATATTGATCTTTCTAGGTAGATCTTTCTAGATAGATCAAAAGCTTCAATAGTGATAAAATATTGCTTAATTAAAAAAAAAAAAAGAATAAATCTTAATTCTGAAACTTTGGCCTAATAGCTAATGCAGAGCAACCTAATATAATAATAATAATAATAATAATATAATAATATAACCTATTTATTTAATAAATTCTGTCAATTCTCCAATTTCGTTGTAACTTGTTACAATGACAATAAAAGGCAATCAATCAATTTTTGTACTTTTTTAGTTTGCAATTTAGCTAATCTGTTCTAATCAAGAGGGTTTAGATTAGATTCGATTAGATTCGATTAGATTCGATTAGATTAGATTAGATTAGCAAACAGTGGGGACAGTGGCGGACTAGTGATTAAGACAGCAGGTCAGGCGGGCAGTTTCAAACTCACCAGCTGCCAGCTGACCACTGAGGTGCTCTGAGCATGGCAGTGTCCCGACCCACTGTATAAGAGACAGGGATTGAGCCTATTGTTGGGAAGTCGAATATAAAAATGCCAGGTTGGTCCGATCTGATCATCTCAACTGCATTTCCTCACCTTGTCCACAGTGCTGAGCATCCTTCACATCAGACGCCATCCTTCTTCCCCATCTTGTCCTTTTTTTTTTTTTTTTTTTTTCATCCTACAGAACCTGTACGTCCACATGCAGCAGCCTTGAACCTGCACTTCTTCTCCTTTCTTAGGGTCTTCAAGCACCACTGCGCTGTCTGTTCTTCAGTTCTTCAGCTTCAGAAAACACCCACCCACGTACACACAAACACACACACACACACACACACACTCACACACAACCATACAGTACACACCATCTCACTTACTAATGCAGCAATGAGTGCTGTGTTCCTTCCTGAGGTCCCTTCGCACATTAGACCAGCTCTAATAATAAAAAAGAGAGGAGTCAGAGTGGATCCTTTGAGTGTTGAGTTGAGGGCGGGTGACCCACTTATCCATTCCTCAGGCTTTGTCTGGGCCTCTGGGTTAACCCACTTACCCACTCCCCAGGCTTCAGCCGGGCCCTAGAGTGAAGGCCGGCTCCTTTTCTCATCAAACAACTGCTCTTAATAAAGGCCAGGGGCCGTGGAGCCTGAAGCCCACGGAAGCCCTGAGTTTGGGCGTGTGTGTGTGCACGTACACGTACACGTAGTACACAAGAGCATAGAGGATCAAAACCCCGAAACCCCACTTACACGGCCCTGAATAGTTTTCCGCTCAAACAACAAGTTTGTTCTGTGCCTTTATCATAGTTTGTTACATTGTCGTTGTGTTCCCACTGTGTGTGTGTGTGTCTCCCCGTCCGTATCTGTGTGCATATCAGCTTAGATCTCCCTCTTTCTCCTCCACCAAAAACTGCATTTGCATTTTAATTATGTCAATGTTTGTTCAAAGCATGACGGCCGCTCAGACACGACAAAATGGAAATCAGGGACTTAAACTGGGGAATTACAGCCCATTCCCACATGTTATGACGCGCTGTACGTCGCTGTGTCCCGCATGTAAAATCTCTCTGTTTTTTTTTTTTTTTTTCACGCCTCTTAATCCTGTTTTGGGGGTTAAAGAGGAGACTTGCTTAAGGGAAGCTGAATAATATCAAGGACACAGGGTGAATGTATTATCACTTATCAAATTTGCCATGTTTCATTATTTCCAAGAGTTTTGTTTCACGCTCTTTTGCCTTTGTGTACTCATTCTTTTCAGTGTGCTTGCTTCGATCGCTGCGCCTCTTCACCCACCATTCCCCTGGGAGACTGTTTCAATGTGGCATGTAAATCCTAAAAATCCATCTTAAAAAATTAGGAAATTTGACATTATCTATTTTATTATGCACAAGCTATAATTATGTGTTTTTTTACTAACTAAAATGCAATTGTTTGACTGGCCTGCCTGCGGTCCAGATCTAAATGTACCTTGAGAAATGTTTTTTTGTACTGTATAAGTGTGAGGTCTGTCTGTCTCTGTCCCTTTCCCTGCTGTTGTCTGGTATTGGGTAATCACTGTGATCACACTCACCTGTGTCTTTGTCATTAGTCTCACTCGTGTCACCTGGTGCCCTTAGTATATATACTCTCCCTCACTCAGTTTTCTTGGGATAATTGTTAGAAGATGTTTGGTAATGTCTGCTATTGTTTGGTGTTGTCTCGTAGTGTGTTGTCGTGTTCCTCTACTGAGCTACAACTTAGGTTTTGGGCTGAAAATGCCGAACCGTTCAGTAACTTTATTGTGAAAAATACATGAACTGGGTCATGTGCAGGTGTAAAAAGTTGGTTTAATTAATGTCAGGTTTTTGTTGATTTGTTTAATTAAATTTTGAAAATCCAAGAAACACCTCGCAGTACTGCATTTGGGTCCAACCATGTCTTCAACGAAGCTCAGTTGTAACTGAATCTTCAAAAAAAGTCTTTGAGTATCTAGGTCCTGTATGACTATGATTACACTCAAACAGGTGCAGAAAACAGATTTTAAATGAAATGTGCAATCGCTGGTAAAGCTGTGCTCAATTTCTGAATTTCATTTATTAATTCACTTAAAAATTGGGCGTAAAGTAAGCTTAATGCTTAGTTTCATAGATTATTGTCCAAGTGATGACAGTGTCAGCCTGTCAGGTTTTTCCCTCCTCCTAATAAGGAGAAAATACAAACGCTGTAGACGTTCGCTTTCTCTCTTCGCTATGATTTAGGTTTTAGCTCATTTTACATATTGTACATTGCCCTCTAATCTACTGATCAGTGCAGACTCTATAACACTAAACTCCAGTTGATAACACAGTTCTTGAAGCTAGTATCAAAATTGAAAGTATTCCTGCTGGTACTCAATACCTGCCAATGGAAATACTCAATTCTTGAAACAAAACCCCCTGCTATGATGGACTATTCTAGATAGATAGGACAATAGATAGTTGGCCTTCTCTGTCCATGTATAAGAATATACAGTCATGGAAAAATATGATTAGACCACTCTGCTGTTTTCTTCAATTCCTTGTTCATCTTAACCACTAAATGTTTATCACCTGGGGGAAACAATGAACACAAAACCATGCAACGACTAAAAGCACTGTATTTGTCAGTACAATGTTATTGCTAGTGATGTAGGAACGAAAGTGATTTTTTTCACTGTCAATAAAACCATGCAAATTGGCCAGAAATCAGCTCTGAAATTAAACTTAATTATGAGCCTTTTTTGTGGTTATTGTATTTGTCCAGATTAATGTAGATTAAGTGGAGGCAGACTTTAAATGGACAAGAAATTAAAGAAACAGTGGTCTAATAATTTTTTGCCATGACTGTAGATAATTAAATGATGGATGTTGGCTCGATAGTGTTAGTATGCCTCAAGATCAGAGCAGAAAGTCTTGGGTTTGATTCCTTGAGGAACCCCTAACTTGATAATGTTACTCCTTCATTGTACAGTGGTGCCTCAGCCTTCAAACTTATTCCGTTCCAGGTTTGTGGTCGAGGTCTGAATTAATTTTTCCCATAAGAAATAACTCAACGAAAAGCCGCGCTAGGCGTCGTAGGACTGTTCGTGTTGAATTCTGAACGAGAAAGAACGCGCACGATTTTGCTTGACTCGCCAAGCGCGGCTGCCCAAATGCTCTCTCAGCTTGACTCGACTTGACGCGTGCTGAAATTCGGTCGAAAGTGAAGGCAAATGTTTCTCAAATTTTGGTGGAGTTGGTTAAGGGCTGAGGCGTTCGAAAGCTGAGGCACCACTTTAAGTCGCTTTGGATTAAAGTGTTAGCGAAATGCATGAATGTATGGACGAAAAACATACAGTAGACAGGTGGACTAATATGCAGATACATAGATAGGTGGACACGTAGATAGATAGGTGGATAGATAGATTGGTAGAACTTTATTAATCCTGTCTCTTATACACATCTAGATGTGTATAAGAGACAGGTGGTTGTATTTTCACTAGTAGCCGCTACAGCAGATTGTCTAGCTCTCCACATACTAGTTAGTGTAGGTGTGTTCTGTAGTAATTCTGTCACTCTTGCATTTTATGGCTTGTAATTTTCTTTATTGCCCTGCTCTTGTTTTTTTCTATTGACCTGACATTTTTGTTTGATTACATTATAATTGAAGT
>JAFBJS010057538.1:2554-15361 GCA_016785265.1 Paraplagusia blochii | reverse complement strand
TAAATGGAGAAGAAATTAAAGAAACAGTGGTCTAATAATTTTTTTCCATTACTGTAGATAGTTAAATGATGGATGTTGGCTCCATAGTGTTAGTACGCCTCAAGATCAGAGCAGAAAGTCTTGGGTTTGATTCCTTGAGGAACCCCTAACTTGATAATGTTACTCCTTCATTGTACAGTGGTGCCTCAGCCTTCAAACTTATTCCGTTCCAGGTTGGTGGTCGAGGTCTGAATTAATTTTTCCCATAAGAAATAACTCAACGAAAAGCCGCGCTGGTCTTTGGTCTGTTCGTGTTGTTCGATTTTGCTTGACTCGCCGAGCGCGGCTGCTCGAATGCTCTCTCGGCTTGACTTGACGCGAGCTGAAATACGGTCGAAAGTGAAGGAAAATTTTGGTGTAGTTGGTTAAGGGCTGAGGCGTTCAAAGGCTGAGGCACCACTTTAAGTCGCTTTGGATTAAAGTGTTAGCGAAATGCATGAATGTAAATGTCATAAATATATGTATGGGTATATGGACAAAAAACATACAGTAGACAGACAGATAGAACTGGTTAGGACAAAAAATATTGATCCTGAAATGGTTAATTATTAGGGGTGTGCAAATTAATTGTTTTGGATCAATTTGGATCGAACTGAACTGAATCGGATCGGACTGGATTGATCGTTTAATATTTTTTTATGAATTGTAGATAGATAGGTGAATAGATAGATTGGTAGAACTTTATTAATCCCTCCAATGTTCCCGTTGGTGGATTTAGGAAAATTTTAGAGCCTTGATACTTTTGGGTAATTTAGCGAATGTTTTTGATTATTGATTATTAGCGCAACGTACGATCACAAACGGCTAACAGCAGTTTTTCCACCATCTCCCGTCTGTGAGTGACAGGGCCAGGATGCCTCTTCTGTTCAGGGTACCCCCACTAGAAAAGCCCTGCGCCCCCCGATCCCCCTCACTCAACCATTACAGTCTAATGGCAAGATGATTGGAGGGGCACACACACACACATGGCGTGTCACAGATAAGCTTATAAACTGCCGTGCTATTTGCATGTACATGCATATTGTGTGCATGTGTGTAAGCGCCTCATGTACAGGCAGATGTACCACCCTTGGCCCCCAGGAGGTAGGATGGGAGGGGTGGGGGGTACAAGGGCAGTAACTCACTGGCAACTCGATCGAGCAGTGATATATCTTCCGCAGCCATCCTGTTTCCTCACACACACACACACTCATGGACACATACACACGCCGTCCCACCCTCTCACCCATTGAACCCACGGGTGGGGGGGGTGGCAGCTCTGAAAAGGATACGCACATTAGTTAAACTGTCCCCCATTTCCGTAACATTACAGGAGACATATGAAGGTTGTGACTGCAGGAGCTCACACTTTTTCTTGTCGTATTTAAACTTTGATAATAAATGACTTTTTTTTAACATTCTACCACTGGAGAAGAGGTTTTTCATGTTTTTACAGTGCAACAGCATCGACCCTATAAATGCCTGAAGGCAGGAGCATTATGAAGTCAGTTGAAAAGTCAGTTTAAAAAAAAAAAAAAATTCTGTGTCTGTATTCAACAGCAGAAACAAATACTATGTATCTCTGATATCACTGAGGTCCTTCACTGTCTTTTGCAGGATGTCTGGGTTTCTTTGATTAAAAACCACGCAAGAGCAGGACAAAAATCCAGCAGGGGGCAGTAATGAAAATTGTGATGACTCGAAGCTACATTTAACTGTAAGTTCTACTTTTATTTTTTTTATATTCTAAATGATGCAGAAAATGGATTTTGAATTGATTTCTGGGAAAATATACAGGGGTGTATTTTTTAAAATTAAGATTTTTTTTGTCTCACAATGTGGCCAATCCAAAAATTCTGGAGCTCGCACGTTCATGAATGGATTGAACCCTGTGCGATTTAAGTCAAATGTATATAAATGTGTGTGTTGTTTTTGATGAATGGTTTTCCCTACATATAAGTGTGTTTGTTTAAACCAATTTTACATTATTTACTCTCCTTTAAAATAGGCATTTCGCGTATTTTAACATTTATGGTTTTTCGGTTTCACAATAAAATTAGCGTTCCTGAACTGGTTAGGACAAAAAAAATATTGATCCTGAAATGGTTAATTATTAGGGGTGTGCAAATTAATCGTTTTAGATCGTTTTGGATCGAACTGAATGGGATCGGACTGGAATGATCGTTTAATATTATTTATGAATCGTTCCTGAATCGTATCCTGTGAATCGAGATATTGTCCTCCCATCTACATACAAGAAGTGGCAAATATAAAGAAGTATTTGTGATGATAAGGAATTGCTACTCATTTACAATACTTAATGTTGACCAGCCCATCATTAACATGGACAAATATATTGTTGTTGTGGCAGAAACTAACATTTTACCAAGTGAACGTCCCAGGAAGTGAATCTCAATGGGTCTTCGTAGGCTACCTTAGACTGTTTAGGAGACCATTGATTTTGACAATTAAAAGGGTAATGGTAACGGTTACCATTATTTTGAAATACAACAACAACAAAACTGGAATAGAGAGAACCTATGATGATCTTCGCATCATCGCTCTTGTCTTTGTATGCAGAATGTTTCTTCTTCTGGCTTTTTCTCCTGCGTATTATGCAGCGCAGACCGTGTGCTCGGGGACAACCCTTAAATCCCTATTTTTAAAAAAGGACTCCTGGAATTTTCAGTTAACTGAAGATTTCTTGGTCTTTATGACGATAAAGTATCTTCTCTTTTCTCCTCAATGAGTTTTTTACCCGTGTAAGGAATCTATCCACATGTTCCATGGCTGGAACAGACAAGTCAAGACGGTATTGGATGTAGGAAAAAAAAACAAAAAAAATGATGTATTGAATGTAAGTTTTCGAGTAATTTTTCAACATAAAAATACGAAAAAAAGTTGTTTTTATCACAAAATGAAAATAATGAAAGTGTAATGTAAGTGATGTGTTCTTTTTGTGGGGTTTGGTGCCAACTGACCCATGGACTGGCGCTGGTCTGTAGTTCAGAGGTTTGGGACTGCTGCATTAAACAGACCAAACATATTTTGTGTCAGATTTTTTCTTTTAAACTTTACAAATACTACTTGAAAGTTAAATATTGTTAGTTCTGAAGTAGTTTGTCCTTTTCGTTGATCGGATCTTCCTTTACTTTAAGTACATCTGTGATCTAACTGCTTACTTTTGCTACTTTTACATTGACTTTGACCTGACATATACAACCAGACGGGAGCGGCTTGAAGGGAGTAAATCCATTATTTAATGTTTCATTCTTTTATCACAGGGATTTTTTATTGCCCTCATGAGAGTTTTTTAACTTCTACTGGAAGGTGTCATTTCCAGGAAAAGATTGATGACACTGACAGAGAGGATCTTCATGCTGTCATGATGGCTTTAAAGGAATGGAGACTCTGGCTGGAGGGGGCAGAACTCCCCCTGGTGATTTAAATTGATGATAAAAAATCTATATATTCAAGGATGAAAGATCAAATTTATTTCCACTGCGCGTCGAGGGCTTAGTCATAGTCAACCTTGCCTGGGGAAAAGGTCTGCAGTAGTATGGAGCTTCATCCTTGATTTTATTTCAGGCTGATTTGGTCAAACTTTGGTCAATAAACACCAGACTATCTGTCTATCTGTCTATCTGTCTATCTATCTATCTGTCTGTCGGTCTGTCGGTCTGTCGGTCTGTCGGTCTGTCGGTCTGTCTGTCTGTCTGTCCATCCTCTTTGTCTTCCTTTCCATCCGTCTTTTTTGACAACTATCTGCCGTCTCTGTCTATCCGTCCACCTGTCTGTCTGTCCATATGTCTTCTCATCCTTCTATCTGTTTTTCTCCCTGTCAATCCATCTGTCTGTCCTGTCTTTCTCTCTATTAATCTACCTGTCTTTCTGTCTGTCGTCAATTCATCATCTGTATTTTTCTCTTTCTGTCTGTACTGTACATCCGCCCGTACTTCCTTCTGTTTTTCTGTCCATCTATCTGTCTTTCTGTCCATTCGTCCCTCTGTCTGGCCTTGTGTCTATCTTTCTGCCCTTTCTGCTTGTCTGTCCATCCATCCCTCTATATATTTCTGTCTTTTTGTCAACTATCTGCCATCTGTCTGTGCGTCCGTCCATCCATCCATCCATCCATCCATCCATCCATCCACCTGTGTGTCAGTCCATATGTCGTCAACTATCTGCCATCTGTCTGTGTGTCCGTCCATCCATCCATCCATCCATCCATCCACCCACCTGTGTGTCAGTCCATATGTCGTCCCATCCTTCTATCTGCCTTTATCTCTGTCAATCCATCTGTCCTTCTGTCTTTCTGTCCATTAATCAATCTGTCTTTCTTCTGTCTTCTTGTCCTTCCATCTATCTTTCACTTTGTCCATCCATCTATCTTTCACTTTGTCCATCCATCCATCTGTCCTTCTGACAGTCTGTCTGTCGTTCCAATTGTCTGTCCTTTCATCTATCTTTCAATACAGCACAGTGATGGTCGCTACGCATGAAGTTAAAAAAAAAAAATCTTTTTATATACATTTTTTAAATTTAAAAAATCCATTATTGGGATAAGTTACAAATAAGAAAATTTCAAAATATTAATTTATCTTAAATTACTCAAGAAGATGTGTATAAGAGACAGGCTCTAACATAAAGACAATGTGAATTACTAACAAAAATAGATACTGTTACAAGCTACTTCTACATATTCAAGACCTTTTCTATTGTGTCACTGTGTCATTTCCATTTTTATATTTATTGCGTTAAGCCTTTTTTCTACTGGACATCTCATGTGTGTTTGTATTCTTCAATGACGTTGACAAAGTGCAGTTTATGGAGGAGCTCTGCTTTACTGCACTTTTCATTGTGGGTCTACTCATAACTGATAATGTGATGAGTGCACACTTCCATGATGACCTTGATTTTAAATGCAGGGGTCTCAAACTTGTGGCCCGTGGAGTGACATTTTGTGGCCCCAACCTTGATGTGAAAGTTGAATTTTAGCGGGGCCCACAAGATTGTTTTTTCTCTAGTATTGAACAAAACTGCTTATGGGGGCCTGGGCAAAATGGGGACAGTGGCCCTCAACTTATTTGAATTTGAGACTGCTGTTTTAAAGTAGATAACAACAATCCCTACATTAATGGGAACCATTAAAGATATTTTCTAACCATCTGAAACTAGCACGCTGTTCGCGCACCACATATTCAACTGTCTTTCCCTATGCACAGCAAGTATCTATAAGTATTAGGGGTGTGCAAATTAATCGTTTTGGATCTGTTTGGATCGAACTGAACCAAATCAAACTGGATTGTTTAATATTTTTTTATGAATCGTTCCTGAATCGGATCATAGCCTGTGAATCGAGATATAAATCGGATCGTTATATGAGTGAATCGACACACCCCTAATATACACTATATATATATTAGGTGTGTGCAAATTATTCGTTTTGGATTGGTGTGGATCGAACTGGATCGATCATTTAAAATTTTTTATGGATAGTTCCTGAATCGGATTGTAGCCTGTGAATCAAGATGAGTCGGATCGTTATGTGAGTGAATCATCACACCCCTAATAAGTATATTTACCTCGAAGTACACACACATACATCTCAAATAGTAATAACAGTGATGACTTTACTGACTTGGAAAAAAATGACAGCTCACCTCACCAAAAATAATTAAAAACAAATAGCACTTAATGGAAAATTCAGTGGATAATCCAGTGTTTCTCAACCTTGCTGAAAATATTTCCACTAGTTATAACGATAGGGGCAGTAGTAGCCGGTTGGTTAAGGAACTGGACCTTAACTCTGAAAAAATTTGTGATGTCAAAATAAGGTTGTGTTGGGAACTAAAAATAAAGTTGGGAACCACTGGGCTGATCTAAGCTGATATTCAAGGTTCTAAAGAAGTTTTGCTGCTTTACCTACGAAATGGCAGTTCCTCTGATACACATCATTCCATCTGATGTTCAGAAACGCTTCCAAATATATACAAAACAAACACACGACTTCCAACAGATTTTCTTTGTAACCAGTACTTTGTTTCTGCAGGTGGCCTCACATGCAAAGCCACACAGGACAATAAATAAAACTCGCCCCTGCTTTACATATCAGTTGGTGCCCAATGAGCAACGCTGCTGATATCTGAGCATGGCACGACGACTCATAAAACACTGCCTATTTTCCTAAACAACGCCACACAAGGGGCCAAAGGGTGGAGGAAAAGGGAGAAAAGCCTGCAAATGGACCTTGAAAAGTTTTTCAACTGGCTGTCCTTGAATGTCTCCACCTCTGTTTCTTTGCTTTTCATCTGCATGTCACCCACTCGCATTCTCCACCCACACCAACAGCCAGGCCTGCCATGTTAATTACAAACGTCTTTTGAGCTTTAATTTCCTCTTCATGAGGAAAATTACATTTTCTCTGCCAGTTGAATCCGGATGACAGGAAAAATACTAAGAACTCTCTTTGAGTTAGTAAATGAACAGACAAGCTAATTACTGAAAAACACAGAACGTGACAATGAGTTGTCAAATGTCAAAGAACACAAATTATCTTGGTTTGGTTTTTTTTGGGCTCGACTTTCAAGGGTCAAAAACAACAATGTTTGTCTTCAAAAACAATACAATATGTCAGAAAATGGCTTCTCACTCGGGCTGATGTTTTCATCGTTCCCATCAATGCTTAATCATGTTCCTGTTCCAACTTCATCCCCACACAGAGAAGGTCACTTTAAAGGGCAGCTGGTGATTTTTAATGGTCTGCAGATGAGAATGAAAGCGAGTGTCTGGTGTGATGTACCTAAAGAAGTGGCCAATTACCTCAAACATAGTAAGTGTTTAGCAGGCAGTTCAGGGATCCCTTTATGCTTCCTTTATAGAGAGAAGCAAAAAAGATGCTTTGTCGGCATAAAGAAAAATGCTAACATTCTCATATTGGTGTCAGGAATGATAATATCTTCACTTCACCTTTAAACTGTTCTAACTTCAACCTGTGTGGACAAATGGAAATGTTAATTATACTTATACTACTTATACAGTAGTAACACTTTACCGTATGTAAGGATGATTGCAGATGTAAGAAAAGAGAGAATTTTCCTGATAATAAGTTGGACTGTTGTTTGACTAAAAGTGCAAAAAACTGACAATTTACACTATTTATACCAGATACCACTCAGTACATTTAGAGAAGCAAAGCCTTCTCTGCTGGCCTTAAAATACTAAAAAAAAGGCACATTCATCCATGCACATTATTAAATAATATTAAATTAAAAATATTGATTTAAAAAACTGTAAGTGTATGTTTTTATTGATGTAAAAATAGTTTTTACATTTAAAAATTATGTGTTGCCTTCTACGTAGGGCCAGCTAGAAGGCCATGAGTTCGTAATCTCGCGAGATGATTGGTCTGAGCGCTGTAAACTGCACGGGCTGTGTCCATTCACTCACAGCGGGCAGTGCCTTCACTATTGATTCTGAAGGCTCATGCCCAAGGCCAGCAAAGCCTTCTCTGCCGGCCCACTGACGGCCCACCACTGTAACCAGGTAATCATCAATGTTTTACATTACGTAGAACAAATACCAAGTTAACGATGGTGTCATTATTTTGATACATGGGTTATTTTTTAGGATGACAACAAAAGGTTGGTTTTAGTTTACATCAATTGTACTTTTTGACTTATTTGATTGCCAACTGGTGAATTCATGGTTTCCTTCTCACCCGTGTTCCCTCATCCCCAGTTAACATTAGGGTCCAGCGATATTCACATTCTGTCCCCCTTCAGAATGACCTCGCAGCAGTCTTCATCCCTTGTGCCTCTCCTCCTCAACCACCTCAATTGCTACACTTTTCCCTTAGCTTCTGCCTTATCCTATTACTCACATCTTTTCCATGATATTCCCATTATATCCCTTCAGGGTATTCACTATCCCTGTGGAACTCATGCAGTATTCCTGGGATAACGGTGTCTGGCTGACTGGCTTCGGAAGGGAATAGGGAATAGGTTTTCATTCTCCAGAGAGTGGCAGTAAAGGAAACTCCTCACAGACTTGTCTTTTCATTTATCTACAGTTTTCCTATGTGGCCTCCAATGTGCAAGTGAATAGAAGAACGAATAAGGGAATTAAAAAAAAAACAATATCTATCATTGGGATATTGCTTTTTTCCCCTCCCTTTTACATCATTCTTGCTTGTTGTTTGCTAAATAAGACTGCCTTATCTCTTCTTCCAAGCCAGTGTGCTGTTTTTATTTATTTTTCTCTCAGAGGGGCATAAAGGGCTCCATCTGAGCCACGACTCGCCGTCCTTGATTTTCACATAATGCATAAAAAGAGCGCGCGATAAGGAAGATCCATCCATTCTTAAATAATGACTGACAGTTACAGCACTGTTATCCTCCGGTGAATACTGTTCTGACAATGGGACTACAGAGAACAGCCACTTGCCATGCAGTTTCAACATGGCCAATTCATGTACTTAATTACAACCCTGGCTTCAGAGTAGTGGATAGATATCTGCGACGCCAGGGATGGACGCAGATAAATCCTAAAGACAAAGTTTGTGTCGGCAGATTCCCGTGACAATTCTTTCCGGCGGTACTCGTCCTCCTCCAGGTCATCCTGTGCTGTCAGAATTCCTTCCCTCGGAGCAATCAATGGACGGGATTGAGCGGTGATCCCTACTTTACCCAGGCTTTCCCATTTTCCTCTTTCACTTCCATTCATGTTTCTCTCGGGGGAATTTTAAAAGCAGGACTGGCCGGGGCCCTTAATCCCATGGCCTGTAAATGGTGAGTGGGTGCTGCCTACATGTGGGTCAGTTTGTAGGATCACCAGAAGACACCAAACACACACACAAGGCACAGGACCTGGGAACACTCTAATCCCCTGACCTCTAAATGGTTACACACCACTGCCTGGACTCATAGGTCTTTTTGTACGACTAATTCAAAGCCCCTGTGTGGGTGATTGTGTGTGTGTGTGTGTGTGTGTGTGTTTCTGAGGGACCAATAAATATTTATAAAGCCAAAAGCTAAAGTGTGTTTCATCAATGCCCTCTAGACAAATTTATAGTTAAACTAGTGATGGCTCGAACGGATATAGAGGCTCAGCATTGATTGGATACTGATCAAAATTTTACCGTTGTACATAAGAGAAAAAAATAAAGAAAATCTGCCCATCCCATCCAATACCTAAGCTCAAATGCCTGACTGTGCTGTGACTGCCCTAAAAACTGAGATATCAGCAACAGCAGCCCATTAAAAAGAAGATATTGTATCAACCACAACTGTCAAAAAAAGAAAAAAAAAAAAAAAACATTCTCTATTTTGGAATTTGCAATCTCAAAATTTTATAGTGGAAAACACAATGGAAATCAGACAAAGAAAACATGTTGAACAAATTAGTATAAATAGTATTTGAGATAGTTCCTTATTGTACATAACCTGAAAAAAAAAAAATTCTAAAGAAAATGTGATGAGGGAAAACCTTTACTTCCAGTTGTAAACAGAACGCTTCAACCTTGACCATGACATGGACCACTGAGAACCTTTGTGGACATACAGATACTAAAAAAAAATTAATACCTAACTCCACATCCTATCAAAGTGGACATTGAATAACGACAACTCCTTTTTTTAAAGATATCTGTTTCCACTTCATTCACTTTGTTGATTTAGTATTAGTTATAATTCTCACACCTGTGTCACTTCCTTCAAATCTTTATTGTTGGCAAGAACAACTTCCTTCTTTTTCTCCCCTCAAGACTTCTCTTCTGTTTCCACTTCTCTCTCATCCTCATTCTTCAACCACGCCCCCTCCGTGTCGCACACCCCCTGCAGCAGCTTCCTCACTCTCCATCACTTCCCTCCTGCCACCATATCCATCCCTTCCCTCTTCCTTCTACCCAACAACCTTTGCATTAGTTGATTGGCCTTTAAGTGCATTTGTCTCCGTCTGATGTACACTTTATCCCAGCATCCTCCTCCTTCACCTCCTCCTTCTCCTCCTCCCACCCACATAGACAAAATTTTTCATTCTTTATTCTCTCTCACACACACACAGACACAGACCAGACAATTTATTGTTCATCCTGAAGAATGACAGCTGCCAGTATCTGAAGTCTCTATCTCTCCCTCTCTCCCTTTACCACATCATTTACCACCACATCTGCAGTCACGTCGAGAGCAGAAAGCCTGGTCTGAGCTGAACGTCTGCGTCTAGAGTCAGTATCTACATGTGTGTGTCCTGTGTTTTGCGGCGGGGAGGCGGAGTCAGAAAGGGAAGATTGTAAGTTTTCATTGGCTGCGATGCCGCGGCATGTAATGTTGCGTGGCGTCCGGGCAGCCAATGGCGAGGTCCCCCCGCACTCCCCCGTTTTATGAATGAGATGGCACGTATGCAAGACGCACGCACCCAGAGAGAGAGAAAGACAGAGAGGGAGAACAGTCTACAGTGATGTAATATAATCACAGAGAGAGTAGAAAACGATGTGATGGAGTAACAAAGGGAAAAGTTGGATTTTTTGGGAACATTTTACGCATAAGTATTTGACACTTATGGTTGTAGAGTCTGTGTAAATACATAATTTTCAGCCAAAATCAGTTTTAACTTCTAAAATTACTTTTAAAAAAAGAAATACTCAAACAGATTTCTCTTAAAATTAAATTTAAATATACAGCAATCCCATTGTAAGACTAAAAAAAAAAAAATTATCAGGTCAAAATAATGTGATTAATTCTCAACTCTCTATCAACCGCAACAGCAGCATCACCTGAAATACCTGCTCAACAATTAACTCCTCACCTCACGTTATGAAAACAGTTCACACCCTGTGTCTGACACCAATATCCTCCAACCGTCTGTGTGTGAACCAGGAACTGAGAGCATCTCATTTGGCTGACACTATGTACTAGGGAGTCATTTTGCCTAACCGGTATGTAAAATCCTAACTGAATAACAGTGAGTGAGTGTGTGTGCGTGTGTGTGTGTGTGTGTGGCTGGCTGACAACAGAGGAGAGAGACAGGGAGAGATGGGAGGAGAGCAGCCAAAAACTATCAAAATATCCTGGTGTGAGTTTTCATGAAGGTTCTGTGTGTGTGTGTGTGTGTGTGTGTGTGTGTGTGTGTGTGTGTGTGTGTCTTCTATGAAGTCACTGGTTGGCCCATCGTTCTGACTGCTGCACAAATGTCTTTGGTGCACAATTGTTGGTAAACAGTGCCCCCTTTGGCTACATGGAGAACTGCAGCCCGCGAAGAAAGACGGACAAACTGAGCAGACCGTCACAAAAAAGGGTTTGAAGCAGGAGTCTCAAACTCAAATAAGTTGAGGACCATCACACACACTATCATTTCACAGAAGGAACGTATCATCTTTCAGTGTTCAATACAAAAAAATAAAAAAAATATTTAAAAAAAAATCAGTTTCCCATACATTCTGTGGAATACGACAATGAACCATAAAGGAGACTGTGGATCCCGATTTTGTGAAGTATAGGATTTACCATAAAATGTGAAGAACAAATTTATAGAATATTATTATAAATTCAACTTTCACATCAAAATGGGCGACAAGTTTTAGAACCCTGGTTTGAAGGGACCGAACAGTCGCACACTGGAAGAAAACGTCACAGGTTGTGGTTCAAGAGTCTAAAATCTATGGGTTAACCAGCATCAGTGGTGCATTCACTGACCAACTGCCCTATGGGTCTCAACAGAACACAGCAGTTTTAGTTCAAAGAACCAGGAAAAGCAGACTCTGTCTCTAAACTGTGAAAACATAGATATTTGCCCTTTCAAAAACTGTAATAACATAATTTATAAAACATTTCAGTAATATTACTTTCTACTCTTTTGCTGTTCATATCGAACCTCGTCTACAGTCGAAGAAGCAAAAGGTTAAAAAGTTGTAAAACTATGAATGAGTTCAGTTTCTGCAAAAGAATGACCTCATCCAAACAGTGTGTAAGGACGTGACAGCGGCTGTCATGAGCCAAGGCTGCCACCTGGCGGCCACTACGAGGACTGCTACTACTTTTCACACCAGGTGATGTCATATTTCTGAGAAAGATTAAGGGACAGCGAGGTGGGCGGGAGCGGCGTGGGGTTAAACAGAGAAACAGACGGGAGTGGGGAGGGAGGTGATGTCATGTTTTTAACAGCTCACTTTCATGCAGTAGAAGTCTGGCTTTGTCCAAACTGCCGTGACAGACATCACTGCGGTATCACCCTGTTATTAACATAACCATTTTCCACCGTTGGACTGGGGCCAGGACACAATATAACTCAACGCCCTCATGTCCAATCTGACCGGAGACCAACATCAGGAATCCATTTCAGTCCTTGTCATTCCAGTCCCTTCACTGCACTCCTAACAATTTCATGCCATTCCACACAATTGCGCTGCGTTCCATGCCATAGCCATTCAAAACAATCACCAACTGCTCTAAGTGCAATCTCCTCTGATTCTGGCCATGACAGGTAATTTCTCCTTCTAACAATCTCGAAGAAAAAAGAAAAGGACAGAAAATGCAGACACTCAAGGAAGGGGATGTTGGGAGGAATGGAAGAAATCAGAAAGTGGACACAAAGACACAAAGCTGAGAATTTTAAACTTGGGCAGAGACCAACTGATCTTTGTTCAATGTGCACCTGCCTTGATCCTCCATCAGATCAAAATGTTTAATAAAAAAAAAAAAATGAAGAAATCTTCACCGCCATCGACAATAAAGTGCCACAAACAGGGTCTGCAAAACAACATCTAACAACTATTGTTTGAATCCAAGTCTGTGACTA
>JAFBJS010057537.1:42253-103273 GCA_016785265.1 Paraplagusia blochii | reverse complement strand
GAAGAAACTATCTGGGTCAGGAAGCACGTGAGTATGTAGCCACGTTTTTTTTGAATAACTGGTTGTGAAGGCAGCTGTCTCATCTGTGGTAACATATATTTAGACGCAATCTTTCCAGAACAACAGGCATGAGCGATAGGAGGCAACTGGCTGTCTCGTGACCGCAGGGGAGATTAGTAAAAGTATGTGACATGCTGCTGACGTAAAAGATTCTGTAGTAGTGCAACCTCTGGTACACGACCTGGGTCAAAACTTTCGTAGACAAACAGTGAGCAAATGAGTGAAAAAGGTTGCCTGAGATTAAATTAACAGCATTTTGTTTTTAAGTAACAAAGAAAAATAGTGTAAGTTCATACTGAGATGTTGAAGAAGATTAGGAGGAGGAAGAAAGAAAGAAAATATGCTACATTAAAAAGAAGGCTCCAGAAAATAGATTTAGGAAAACTCCAAACAACATAATTTCTTGGAAACCTTACAAATTGAAAGAGCACATCTAAATAAGATGTCGAAGATTGCCCCTGCACCTTTTTTAAAGTGGTTCACCAGGGTTCAATATCCATGTAAATTTAGAGTGGTGGGTTTTCAGATGGTTCCCGCATAAGCTGAGAGGAGATATTATTGGACCACAGATGTTAGGGATAGAGCTGTCTGGCGGAAGGAAAATAGTTAGCGCCCAAATAACATAAGTAAACATTGTAAAGGATCTTAGAGATGGTCTGTGGTAAAGGCAAAATATAGACTGGTGATAGCAGAGAGTGGAGACCCCTGATGGGAGAAACCGGTAGAAGAGGTTTTCTCTGTTCTGCCAGTACAGCAATTTAGAAGAAAAAAAGAAGATAAAATGTCTCATTTTAAATGCTTGTCAATGAAGCTTAGGTCACATAATAGCAGCTGCAATCCAAACAAGTAATCCACATAAATAAATAATAAATAAATAAAAGAAAAACAACTGACATCCGGTCAGAATCACAGCATGTCATACAAGGGAGAGGTTTTGGGAGCAGAGGCTTTCAACAGCTGCGCGAGTCTTGAGTTACAGAGGCTTCTGCCTGGGATTGGTTGGAGTCTCTGCTCAGGCTTGTTCTAAAAACACAGGCGAGGCTGCTGGGGGCTGGTCCCTGGCACTCACACCCACAGTGTGAGATCATATACAGAGAAGTTTCCTGTGTCTGAGACTCAGAGTGCAGCGGACACCATCATGAAAGGGCACTAGGCTGAGGACGCCCTGCCGTCCACTCCAGACGTCCCTGTGCAGCGCTGCGTGGTCTGGACGTAAACAGCCCGTGTCCAGCTCTGCTGCTCCTGGCCTGGTCCTCCCACCTATGACCTGCTGAAGAAGATAGAACGCAAGATCAGGATGATTACACTTTAACTTTTTTTTTTACTTCACAAGCGAAATTCTAAGTTAGCTACCTCCTGATCTGTGACACATAGACAATTTGGACATTTTTTATTACACATACAAGGATTGTTGAGTATTCTCCTCTCCTGTTGTTTTTCTTTTCACTTTAACGTAGCAAAGACAGTACGGTCTTTCACAAGGCTCTAGCCAGTAAACAAGACTAGACAGAACAATGCCTGAGGGAACTATTGAACGTCCACTCTCACCTTCCCTTCCCAGGGATTGTGGACACGAGTGCCGTGTATGTAAGGTGACGGTGGTGAGCCTGACTGAATATGCAAGTCACATATCCAGCGCCACTCATAAACAGAAGGTGGAAGCCTCTGAACTGAAGGCCAGCGGGAAGGACACGGAGGACTACTTTGACCGGGCTATGGTGGAGATGATCCAAAAGAGAAAAGAACAGATCAGGTAAGTTGTTTATAAAAGGGTTTTTTTTGACACTTCAAGAAAATATCTACTATCAAATTGCAGTGGAATTTGCAGTAAAACCACGTGTGTGCACCTGCTGTAAACCATGTATAGTCACATTCTAATTCCTGTTGCTCACGAGACACTTTTAGCTGCTGCTTCATGTTGAGCAGAGTCAAGAGTCGTGTGTCAGGTCTGCAGCTTAAAAAAGCCTGAGCTGTTCTGCTGCACACATTTCATTCCTTATCTTTGCTTGCTGTAAAAAACATGGTGCTCATCATTTTATGATATTTATGGAAAAAGTTATTTTTTCCCAGACATTCCCAGGAAAAAATTAACAAATATTTTAACATAATTGTATCAGAAACATGTTTTTCTTTTTAAATTTCAGATAAAACTAACCATGCTACTTTCCAAATAGACAAAACGTTATTTTGCAGGAAATTATTGATTTGATTCACAAATTCTAACATCATGTAAATGAAATTGTGTAAACATTCAGCGCTGGTGTCAGTGTCTCACTGAAAACCTTAAGCTGCAGCAGGCGATAAAGAGAGAAATAGGAGAGAGATGAGTGCAGAAGTTGGCGTTCAGCTGTCAGCGTCTCACATGCCAGATATTTTCACACTGCTCTACAGTCAGAGCTGTAGGTCACCGGGTGACTCCATCCTAGAAATCTGCCTGCAGTGTACTGAGATTTGTTACAGATGCCAAAGAAATGTTTTCATCTTGTTAAAGAGATTTGGCTTTGGTTTTGAGCATGTTTTTGTTGCGAATAAACTCTCTAGCCTTAGTTGTAGTGGTAAAAAAAAATCAACTGCAGCCCTTGGAAACAACATAGAGCTTCATGCTGTACACTTTTTTATTTTGGCAGAAACTTTACACCCCTTTTGCTATTTAATATAAAATAGGGGTTTGCTGATGAAGTTCTTACAAGAAGCAGAGGTGACAATGGTGCAGAAGTTTAGATACTGAGGATCAACTGTTCAGAGCAGTGGAGACTGTGGAAGAGACTGAGGAGAAGAATAGAGTGGAGTCAGGATGGAACAACTGGAGAAAAGAGTCAGGAGTGATCTGAGATAGAAGAGAGTCAGCTCTGTCTCTTATACACATCTCTATGACCTGCTGATGTATAAGAGACAGCTCTAGCCTTAGTTGTAGTGGTAAAAAAAAAATCAACTGCAGCCCTTGGAAATAACATAGAGCTTCATGCTATACACTTTTTTATTTTGGCAGAAACTTTGCACATATGTTTTTACCCCTTTTGCCATTCAATATAAAATAGGGTGGAGTCAGGATGGAACAACTTGAGAAAAGAGTCAGGAGTGATCTGAGATAGAAGAGAGTCAGCTAAGGTGGAGGGACAGGTTTACAGGACAGCGGAGAGACCAGCCATGATGGATGGACTAGAGACACTAGGAATAGGTAGAAGACAGGAGACAGAGCTGGAGGTGGAGGAGTTAAAGATGCTGAGATTCTCTTTAGGAGAGACAAGGATGGACAGGATCAGGAATGAGGTGATTAAAGGGACAACACAAGGAAGGTTTGGAGAAAAAGCTGGAGAAGACAGATTGAGATGGTTTGGACATGTTCAGTGGTGGGACAGTGGATATATTGGTAGAAGAATGATCCTAGAGATGGAGCTACCAGGTAGGAGACAAAGAGGAGATTGATGGATGCAGTGAGGAAGGACACGGAGGTAGTTGGAAAGGAAAAGAAGAAGTTGACGTCTGAATTTCGTCCTGGTCCAGCCACTTTTTGACCATGATTCTTCCTTTGGTAGAAAAGACAAAGAGGCAGCGGCTGCAAAAGAAGAAGAGCGTAAGAGGCAAGAGGAGTTCCAGCAGAGGTTACAGGAGACTAAGGAGCGTTACCGCCTGGAGTGTGGCTGGCAGCAGTCGTCGCGGTGGTATGGTAGACCGCCCAACAACTGGATGCCCCAGCGGAACAGCAGGCCAGAGGAGCAACAGCCGTGGCACAATAACCAGGGGAAGAGCGCCACCTGGCATGCTCAGGAGCCCCCCAACTTTGACAAATGGGCTTCTGATAACTATTACGGGAGGTGGGAAGACAGGCGGCAGGATCACAGATTTGCTGACAACCCGCAGTGTCGACTGCCCTGGGTCAGCAGAGGAGGGAGCAGTTATGGAGTCTATGGCCAAAACAACGTGCCACAATACTATAACAGAGGCCGGGGCAACAGTTTCAATAGACAAAGTCGGACACTTCCTCCAAACTCCTTTAACAGGCCTTTGAATCCATTTTCCAACACAGCTCTTGAGCAGAAAAGTCATCAGAGTGTAAGTCCTCAGAATGTTGGAGGACAAACCACAGAAGCTGACCACAAGGGTAATAAAGGACCCAAAGGCTTTGGTAGTAACCCAAAACTGGACAAAACCTGTCGCTGGTCTCCTTATCCAGTCACAAAGAGTGTGGATGCTGTGCCCCAAAAGGACACAGTGCCATCAGAAAAGAACCACAACACTACAAAGGTCCAGGAGCAGAACACCACGTCAGAAAGCAGTGCCTTAAACAAACTCTCCCAATCAGATCAGAATCTCACAATGCTGCCCTCTAGTGGACTCGCTGTCAAAGGAAGCAAGAAGCACAAAACAAAAGTGAAAGAACTCAAGTCAAGAGATGAGAGCAGCACTTGCAGTACTAGTAGCAGCAGCAGTAACAGTGCTCAAAAAGAGGGTCATGGGACACCTACGTCTTCTTTGTCCAGTCAGAACATGGCTGCACTAAGTAAAGAGAAGAAAATACCTTCACTTCCTTCTCTAATGCTTGTCAGCCCTGCGAGTAAAGTCCTCAGTCCTGGTGATGCACAGTCTAAGCCAAAGCAAAGTGGGCTAAGTTCTAAGGCGGCATCTTCTGGGCCTCTAAAGTCTAGACAACAACCTCAGCTCCCAGAAACCCTCTGCAAAGCAAAGTTGACCTCTTCAGAAAAGAGAAGTTCTCTGGACAGCTTAAAAAACAAGAAAGACGTGGCTCAGCCAATCACACAGAAGCAAAAAGAAGCAGGTCAGAGTCAAATAGGAGTCAACAAAGAGAACACCTGCAGGCAGAAAGTATCTCCTCCACTCTCAACTGGATCAGTCCGTCCAGAAAAGCCTCTTTTGCTTTCCACTGAAAGCAGCCAGTCCCTCCAATCTTTACAGGTGAGTACGTCCACCCTGGAGTGCTCCGATGCTGCAGCCTCCAACAAAAACGACGAAGAAACAGGATTAAAAGATGGCGAGAAGAGCAGTTCAACAGATCCAGATGAATCCCTGCAGGCTGCTGAAGACGGTCATGGCTCAGGAAGAGACCCCTGCAGAGGTGCTGAGACACAGAGCACTTCGGGATCCGGCTCTAATCTGTCCAAACTGGTCCTGCCTACGGTCTTGAAGCGTGACCTGAGCAAACACATGAGCTCTAAGAACAAGACAGGAAGTCACGAGCCCAACCTGAACATTGCCAGAAGGGTGAGAAACCTGAGCGAGTCACGGCGGAGTGACTCAGAAAAAGAGTCGGGTCTCAAACCAACTGTACGGCAGCTCATCTCCTCCTCTGGCTCTCGACGGAACGTCAACTGGGAGCAGGTGTATCAGGAGGTCAGGAAAAAGCAGGACAAAGGCAAAGGCATGCCAAGGTAGGTTGCACGCCAAGGTTTTTCTACAATTTGTTTCCAGATATTGTGTTGTTTCTGCTAATATTGTGGTGGGTTCTTACTCTAGGTTTGGTATCGAGATGGTTCCAAACGAGGTGGAAGATCAGAGTCAGGAGGAAGACGATATTCCTCTACTGGAAGGTGAACAATGGGAGTCGTTGATCGGAATTTCTGCTCCCGCTCCCAGAAAACGCTCCTTCTCAGAGAGCAGCCTGATTCATGAATCCTCCCCTGCCCTCTTTGCATCCTTAATGTCAGAGGAGACGTCACAAAGAGAAAGCTTGAGCTCAAAGCAGCAGAAGACTTCTGTCATTTCCATGGACACTTCAGAAAGCAAAGATGATCTCTGCCAACTGATAACAGAGAGATCCACACAGGGTGAGCAGGAAAAAGTAACAGCAGCATCAGTGAAGTCTCTTCAAAGGTCTGATTCAATACTGGGGGACAGCAGTTCAGGGACGGAGCAGTTTGACGGCACAGGAACAGGGAAGAGACGAAGAGCAACCGTGGTGAGTCAGTAGAGAGGACACTGTGGTCACATATGCTGTATTTTCTTAACATATTCGAAGGCATTGTTTGTCAATAAATATATAAGATTAAATACAATTAAAGGCCCAACATTTGACACTGACAGGATGACAGCTATTTTCTTTTTGATGAATTTTCTTAACCGTTTCTTTACTTCTTGCAGGATGCTCCAAGTACAGATATGTCGTGTTTGGGACATAACAGTAAAAGACGGAAGGTCAAATCCAAACAGGGTCTGTCTTTAAATTTGATTCACTATTATTTCATGAACACAACATTTGAACTTTAACAAAAACCTCTCACTTGCTTCGTGCAGAACGTTCCCACATTGACCAGCTGCTGGCCGTGTCACTACGGGAGGAAGAACTGAGTCGTTCATTGCAGATGACTGACAACAACCTGGTTCAGGCCAGAACTGCCTTGGAGGCTGCTTACCTGGAGGTGCAGCGCCTCATGGTGGTTAAACAGCAGGTACAAAAAAAAACAAAAAACGATATAAATAACACAGACAGGAAGTCTTGGAGAAAAAGGAAGAGAAGACAGATTGAGATGGTTTGGACATGTTGACAGAAGAGGGACAGTTGATACTTTGGTAGAAGAATGATCGTAGAGATGGAGCTACCAGGTAGGAGACAAAGAGGAGATTGATGGATGCAGTGAGGGAGGACATGGAGGTAGTTGGAGTCAGAGAGGACAGGGGGGGATGGAAAGAGTCGCTGTGACAACCCCTCAAAAACAGGCCGAAAGGAAAATAAAGGAGAATAAATTGTAAGGGTCCAAATGTGTAAGTGTCCAAATGTTTCTCAAAAATAATATAATTTCATTGTAAGAATGGTAAAAGTAAAGCAAAGAATATTATACTACTACACTGCTTGGCCCAAAAAAAGTCACCACCAAGCTTCTGCAACGTCACAAGATTTATTTCCATCCAGTGTTGAATTAATCTTTCACCAAGATCTTGCATTGATGATGGTAGAGTCTCCAGTAGACTCCAGCACATCCCAAAGATTCTCAATGGGGTTAAGGTCTGGACTCTGTGGTGGACAATCCATCTCCTGCTCCCTGAACCAGTCTTTCACAATAAGAGCCAGATGAATCCTGGCATTGTCATCTTGGAATATGGCCGTGCCATCAGGGAAGAAAACTTCAATTGATGGAATAACCTGGTCATTCAGTATATTCAGATGGTCAGCTGACCTCATTCTTCAACCACATACTGTTGCTGAACCTTGACCTGACCTCCAATGGGAGGCTCCTACCTATTTGCTTAGTTAAATCCAGGTGGCGACTTTTTTTTGGCCAGGCACTGTATATAAATGTTTCACTATTGACCAAAAACCTCAATAAATAAGATAAAATATATATATGACAGTTATATGACGTTATGGCTTTTAGCATTTCTCTAACCTGGTGGTTGTGGGTGTTTTGCTTTTGCCAGATGACTGCAGAGATGAGCACTCTGAGGAGCAAACGCATCGATCTGCTGAAGGGGATGCAAGGTAACGACATTGTTTTTGGCTAAGTTGATATTGAAGTGCCAGTCAGATTTATTACGGTTACTCATTTTTTAACATAAAATACTGATTTATGACAGGGAGTTTGGAGGATGCACCTCAGGTCACAGTAAAGGAAGAAAGAGTCCACACCCCAGACGCAGACTCGTACAAATCCTCTGCCTTTTTGGACGCGTCGGCTGCTACGGCTGCCCCTCCTGCTGCTGCTTCTTCTCATCCTTCAAATCCAAATCCACCTTCACTCCATCATTCGCCGTCACCCGGTCATTCTTTCACACCTATCATGATCAAAGAGGAGCCTCAGTCTCCTGTCCATGCAACTCCAGACCTGGACCCAGTAGAGTATAAAGCGCTCTGTGCTCACAGCACTACACCGGAGGTTCCTGTTGTTCCTGAAGGTGAAGCCAATAGTTTTATGTCATTACACATCTAGATGTGTATAAGAGACAGGTTCCTGGCTTTACCCTAAAGTCTTCTCCAAAACGAAGCACTGATTTTTACCAGACCCAAGATGACCAGTGTTGGGAGAACTTAAAGGATCTTGAAGACTGCAAACAGAGTTTGTCAGAACTAGTTGAAACAACAGAGAAGGACAATCAGACCACGATAAGCTGCCTGACGCCTTTGTCTGACTGCAAACCCATAAAGACTCTCTCTTCAAGCAGACGCAGCTCCGAGTTGGAGGTTGTTCGTGACTGCACTGCCTCAAAGCTCCCCAATCCGCTCTCTGCATCCTCAGTTTTCAATCTGCCAGCTCCCCCTTCAGACCTGACGAATGGGAAACGTGTGAGGAAGTTGAAAAAGAGGAAAGTGCTGAAGAAAGCTCAAGGTTCGGAGCAGCCAGAGAGCAGCGACACTGAGATTGACACTGAGCCCATAAGGCGAAGGTGGTCCAGACCACGCCGAAGACTCAGTGGAGGCTCTCAGGTGACCACCTCCAGTGTGACTATGGAAGAGACAAACTTGGAGAACAGTGAGGAGGCACAAAGACAGCTGTCGCCAGCCAACAAACATGAAGAACCCCACCTTCCATCCACTGTTCCTCCTGAGCTGATAGAGAACCTAGAGTCAGAGGAGAACATGGAGGTCAACACAGACTGTCGGCAGTCTAACACAATATCCCACAATTCAGAGCTATCACCACTCAGAGTCCAGGACTTCTCCAGAGCTGAGCTACAAACATTGGCCTGCAACGAAGTCACGTCCACCAGTGACATGGACATTTGCAAATCTTCTGAGAGGTAAGAGGAAACCTTGGTCTATTTGTTTTTATATCGATCATCTATGCTCTATTCTGATCCACGACAGGGGGAGCAATAAACACAGTTCAAATACTGTATATGAAACTAAACTTATAGAAGTAAAGCTTGATTTATTTATTTATTATTTAAGCACAGAGTATTACAACACTGAGATCATCACAACAATTTCACATGGATCCATTTTTTTTATCATGTAAAGTAGGGCTGGGTTAAAAAATCGATTAATCGATTTTAATCGTTTTTTTTTGTTAATAAGACAATATCGATTCATAAATCCAAAAATCAATCCTTTTTTTCCTTCTTTTCCCAACAACTTTACGTGAGCTCATGCACCACAGGTGATTATGTATTTACGTAAAACAAATGTAAAAACAACATGGCACTAAAATCTAAAACTAGAGTCTGCCTTGTAATTTTGGGTCAAGTCATGTTAAATAAAAAATGCATGATGGATTAATATGACTGCCTTGAGTAAATTTGTGATGGAAATAAATGTAAAAAAATACATTTTTATTAGCAAATGGATTAAGTTTTCAATTTTAGCTTTGATTCTTCTGAGAATAATGTTGGTACCGAACTATAATTGATATGACAAAAACTGAATCGTAAACCGAAGCAAATTGTGAATTGAATCGAATCGAACCCTTGTGAATCGAATCAAATCGATTTAGAAAATTTGAATCAATACCGAGCCCTAAAGTAAAGCCTCAAGTAAGAACAGGGAAATGCAAATACATGCGACAGCGAATTCATATTTTGACATCCATGAACATGGAAGTGAAAGACCTTATGTTTAAGATTGAGATTGTAGTACAAAAATGCACTGTCAATCATCTGACGTTGTATTATCATTTTGCCTCTACAGTGATTTGCCATTGCCCATTTCGCTGTCCAGGACCTTGAGGAGCCAGTCTGGTAAGCCTTCCACATTACAAGTTGGCAACTTTTTTAATAACATTATTTAGAGAAATTGTTATTATTATTATTTCCATAGGATGAAAAAAAATAATTATTTGCATCCTATTGGATAATAAACGTCCATTTTCGTTTCATCATGAAACAAATCTGGCCATAAAGCCAGTGGCCAAATTTAGAAATGTCCAAGTCCCTGAGTTAAAATAGACCTCACAGGACATGAATTACTTTTTATGGGAAAGATATTCATAGTCCATTCTATGCAGTGCAGCACATGCAGGGAAGGATCTTAACAGAACTTTCTGTTAAAGTTTAGATGTAAACGAGTGAGTATTAGCAAATGAAATACGTCTGGGGGAAAAAAAAAGATTTTTGATGTTTCTCAAATCAATTCCTTTTTGTTTGATGTTTAACCAACAACATTAAAACTCTAGCCATACTGATCTAGCTTTTCTCACCTCTTTTCTTCCCCAGATGCATCTTCTGATCAGGTTGGGGATGAACTAGCTACTGAGGGGTTGTTCGAAGGCCACCAGGAGGCCGTCAATGCCATGCAGATCCACAGTGGACTGCTGTACACGTGCTCAGGAGATCGCACTGTGAGAGCCTTCGACCTTGTGGTAGGTGCAGATGAAGTCTCCTCAGTCAGGATGTGAGGATGAACCGGTGGATTAGTAATTTTTTTAAAATTATTTTCTGTTTCAGAGTCATGAGTGTGTTGCTGTATTTGAGGGTCATAGCTCCAAAGTCAGCTGTTTGTTGGTGTCCACTGCTCCCTCTCTGCATCATCGTCTTTACACTGGTTCTAGTGATCAGACCATCCGCTGCTATAGTCTGAAAGTGAGAACACACTTATTACAATTTTTTTCTTTGTTTTAGAATGGAGGTTTAAGTATTTTTTTAAAACTGTTGTTTTCTTCCTCACAGACTCAGGAGTTTGAGCATCAGTTTTCTCTCTCAGACAGAGTTCTCTGCCTCCACAGTCGGTGGAAGACATTGTACGTAGGCCTTGCTAATGGCACAGTGGTGACTATTAATCTCAAGGTAAAGATTCTATTTTTTATCTGGTTTTCTAGCTTCAGATTATTGCAAAAATTTATAAAAATATAGGATGAAAGAGCCTACTATAATCGTACTTCATATTGCCATTCTCTACCACGTGTGGTGTCTTCGGTTTTTGTGTCTGAACTCTTCTGTCCTCTAGACAAACAAGCAGATGGACGTGTTTGAGTGCCATGGGCCTCGGGCTGTGAGCTGTCTGGCCTCATCTCAGGAGGGAGCGAGGAGGATCCTGCTGGTTGGTTCGTACGACAACACCATCAGCGTGAGAGACGCAAAGAACGGACTCCTGTTGAGGACACTAGAGGGACACACCAAGTCTGTGCTCTGCTTAAAGGTAGGTCAGATCCTAAACCTTTGCTGTAAGTATGACAGGGAGACTGAATTTCAATAGTTATTGTTGCTTATTCCTTAGAAGGTTTTTTATCACTTAATAAAATCATGTTATGGTTTTTCAGGTTATATGTCTCTACAGTTTATATTACAGTACATTTGTCTCTATGCAGGTAATGAATGATCTGGTGTTCAGCGGCTCCAGTGACCACAGTGTTTACACACACAATATCCACGTAAGTCATCATTGATTTCACGAAAATGAAAACAAGAATCCATTTTCACAGTACGAACATATCAAAAGTAAATTTCTATATCTAATTTTTCCAGACTGGAGAGCTGCTCTGGGTTTTCAAAGGCCACACTCATGCTGTCACTGTTGTTACTGTCCTGGGGAAGGTGATGGTGACCGCCTGCCTGGACAAAATGGTCCGTGTCTACGATCTGCAGGTCTGCCTCTCAGAACCATCCCTCAGGTTATTAACAACTAGATCTCATCTTGGTATAAGTTCTTTATGAGCTATGATTCTGTCCACAGTCTCGGGAGCAGCTGCAGGTCTATGGTGGACACAAGGACATGGTGATGTGTATGACTGTTCACAAGAACATGGTGAGACCTCAGACGGAATTAGCATGTTTTTGACATCAAACGTTTAATTGCACAGATATCTCAGTGCTCTCTCTAACCTACCATCTGGTCGACACAGATCTACACCGGCTGCTATGACGGCAGCGTGGAGGCCGTCAAACTGAACCTGATGCAGAAGCATCGCTGCTGGGTAAGGCTTAAGAGAGGACAGAGGCTCAGTCCTCACTTTATTGTTATTTGTTTTTCTTCTTGGTATGATATTCTTTCAGGTCTGATATGAAGAATCTGGCACTCTACGATTAGATTTATGTTTCTTTTACCCATTTCTTAGTAAATCTGTCCTGTGTGCACAATAAGACAGTAACTATCACTGACTTTTTTTTTTTTTACCAGTGGCACGGCTGTTCTTTGATCTTCGGGTTGATGGAACATCTTCAGCAGCACTTGATCAATGACCACGGCAGTGTCAATGTCCAGAAGCTTAAATGTCGTTGGAAAAAATGTGAGGAGGTTTTCTCTGGACGTAGTGCCTCCAAACAGGTGATTTTTTAAAATGATTTATTTAAATAGCTCAATCCAATAATGTTTTCACTGAAATAACGGTCTTATTAAAACACCAAAAAAAAAAGCAAAAGGTGTAAGTCATATTTTGTGTGTGTTTTTATTAGCAGGCACTGTTGTCGCACATGCAAAAACATGCTGAGGAGACGGACCTGAAGCCTTAAAGGTCTGTGGTGGGAACGATGTTTCCTCCTAAACCTTATTTCTCTACTTCCTCCCCCTTTTTACCTCCCATATTGGGGGGGAAATCTCACGGGACCTACTTAAGGACCCTGCAGCGCTCCTGTAATGACTAACTGATAAGTGGCGTCTGATGACCTTATTAATTAATTAATGTCCAGTGTTGGAATCCAACAATGACACAATCAGAATAAGAGGACTGGATGTGCTGCAGTCGTCTTTTTTAATGTTATGTTTTCTCTTTCTCTTCCCTCTGACCACTTCTTCTCTTTTCTCTGACCAAAGTATAACACACACACACACACACCTGTGTTCACTGCAGAAACATCAGCATTGCCAGAATCAGGGCGCGTTGTCACACTTTTCTGCTCACACTGTTGCCAAAACCAACAATAATCATATTTCAGCTGAATTGGAAACACTGTGGCATGGAGATTAAGAGATGTTTTTTTTCATTTGTTGTTGTAGTGCAGTTAATGTTTTAATGTTGAGCAACTTAAGTTTTTTTTTGTTTGTTTGTTTTTGTTAGTTTTTTTTTTACTTTATTTCAAAGTAAAGCTACAGTTTTGACGCTGTTGATTTTAAGGTGTTTGTCTATTTTTTCAGTTCAAACTACTATGACAGTACACTAAAATAAATATAATACATTGAGATCTTGAGTTGCACATTGACAACCAGTGAACACTATTGGGGAAAAGTTGCATATACACACTGTGGAAGAGGAAACCTTATATTGAACTGTGCTTATGGCACCTTCTACTGGATACTACTTCAGACAGACTAACTCAGAAGTGGATTCAGGCCTTTAAATAAAGTCCCTGATATTCATTTTGTTAGGGTTCTGAGTGAAAAGTTATATGTTGATTAAAAAGAATGTGGTTGCTTGCTGACAGCAAACACCACCCTAGTGTTGCTTGTTACTAAGCAAAAACTCTAAGGAAAGTCTAAGGCTGTGATGGGCTGTGTTTCACCTGCACCACAGAGTTGCTCCTGCAAACACAATCAGTGTTTTGAGATCTTTGGATGAAGAATGACAGGCACAGACTGTAGCTGTAGCTTCGTGTCCAGCAGATCAGATCAATCAAACTGCTGTCACCATAACAAACAAGTAAAGATATTTCTTTTCTCTTTTTTTTGTTTTAATTTTAGATAACACTTTTTTGTTTGTCGTCCTAGAGAGACATTAGTTTGGTTTTACTTTTTGTTGCTCATTCATGAGATGTGAAGTTTTTAATGATGTTGAAGGACTTTGGTGCAGTTGTGTGACGTGGCCTGAGTTTCTGATTTGAAATTTGCATTTGCAGTGAGAACAGAAAGAAGATTCGGACACGGTTTTGTCCAGTGTGGAGTTATTCCTAATTCAACAGACTGTTTTTCTTTGTGAGTGTGTGTGAAGTTATGTTCAGATACGTCAGTTGTTCTTGTGACGCATATACATTAGGAAAAAGTTTTTTGTTTTTTTTTTCGTTTTCTTTTTTATATATATTCGCAGCAACAAAAGGTAGAAGAAAAAAGAGGGAACCAAAGCTGTAGCTTCCACAGTTCAAGATAGTTTTCTTCCTAACTGTGAGAAGGTGAAGGACGTTTAGAGAAGGTGTTTGATGGAAACTAGAAGGAAAGATTTAGAAGAGTTCATCTCTCATGCCATGCCATACCCTCTTTGAAACAGATAATTTGGAAAAAAAAATCACTCAGTTAAACATGTAGACGTGGATGCAGTTGTATCCTGTCATGTTACTCCGAAGGTTTCACGGACGCCATTGTTCTATTTATCTCTGACAGAAACGTGCGCCTCACCTCTGAACTGGCATTCCTGAGTTTCTTTGTTTTTCAATTATCATTGTCATTTTTTAAGTGCAATCAAAGACATTTTGAATAACTATAATAAAAAAATATTGCAACCTAACCGGTGATTTCTCTCTTCAGTTTATTTTTTTAAGTTGTACAATAATTACAACTATACCATTGATTCAACCAATAGATAATGCAATACTAAGCCGATGCAGCAGACATGAGTCAGTTGAAATCTCCTGTACCATACTAGGTATACTGGGATTCTGGTGTTTTTCAGGGAGCTTAATTTAACTAATTACTTAACCCAGGGGTCTCAAACTCACATCAGTTAAGGGCCACCACCCACACTATCATTTCACCGAAGGTCCGCGTCAGCTTCCAGTGTTCAATACTAAAGAAAAAAATTAAAATAAATAAGTTTCCCATAGATTCTGTGTAATACGACACTGCACCAAAAGGAGACTTTGGATCAGGGACTGTAGAAATTACCATAAAATGTGGAGAATAAATCTATAAAATTTTGTATATCAATCCATTTCACATCAAGGTGGGGGATGCAAAGTATTGCTCCACGGGCTGCAATTGGCTCACGAATTTGAGACCCCTGACTTAACCGCAACATTTTAATTAATTTGTTTAGTTCGTTATAATTGTGGTTAATAGTCTAAAAGAATGAGGTTGCCCAAGCGACGAGCTACATCAAATCATAAAGTTGCAATTTTACATGCATAACATGTGTTTACATGTATAAACGCCCCCTACCGGAATACATACGAACCACTTTACTTCATGGCGTTCCGTGACACTTATCTTCGTAAATGCTCAACCATTGGATCGAAAGTGACGCCTTTCATCGGTGAGTGACACTAAAAGCCCCGAACATAAGCGAAAGGTCGTGTTTTAGAACGTTTTATGCTTCCCCGACATGTTGGATAGCTCCGAGTTAGCTACTTAGCTAAAGCTAATTAGCCACTTGTCAATTGTGACGTTGCAGAAATTCAGTTGCAAACCTCAAATATAATTTAAAAATATTTACTGAGATTTTATGGAAATGGCGACGATATTTTCATTAATTTTCTTGAGCAAATAAAAACGGGTTGACTTTTTTATTGTACGATACTAGTTTATGGTTATCAAGTTGTTTATTGATTAGATTAAAATGATTTAAAATATCAGTACACTCAAGGCACTAAAGTCTCAATTGAAAAAAAAGCACAAAAACCACAAGCATTTTTTAATCAAATCCATAAGTAAAACTTTAAAAATAGTGTTTTTGTGTTTCAGTTCTTTGGTGGCTCAATGAGAGTTGTTAACCAATAATAACTATGTCACTGGGATAACAGTTGAAGTGAGGAAACAAAAAAAAGGTTTATGGTTGATAATGTGTTTGTGAAGTTTATAAATCATACAATAAATTCTGCCAGAGGTGTAGACAAAAGGCAGGTGGTTTTAAGAGCAGAAGTGAACACAGAATTAAAAGTGTTCTGTGAGGTATGCTGTCAGAGAAATAGGAGGTCATGTGTGTATTCAATGCCTGAGAAAAAAAAAACGCTGGGGGTTTGGGGTTAAACGCTGAGGTAAAGTTTGCCAGGTCCAGTCCTGGTGCTCGTCTTGTCCTGGTCCTGGTCAGTGTGGCAAGACACGGAACTCAGCTGGAACAGGAAGGGTCTTCTAGACGTACATTGTCAACTGGAGCCACTGAATACATTATACAAAAAGGAAGGTTAATCAAACTGTGCAGTCTGACGATGAACTCTATTGTATAAACAGCAGAATTCTGTATTCTGTACTATAAGCAGCAAACCCAAATTATATTTTGTTAAATATGATCCAGCTCATGTTTTGTAGGCCATGGTGTCAGTACTCACCTCCAGGACACTGAGTCTGATGGTTCCATCTCCATCCTGGTCAAATGCCTGAAAGGCTCCTGAGAAAAGGAAAAACCCAAATCATCTCCTCTCACCAGTGACGTTTCACAGCAGTGTCTTATTATATCTACATCTCCGACTTACTGAACATGGCCTCCAGTCGGACCAAGCAGCTGATGAAGCTGTCGAAGTCAATGTTCATGTTCTCGTGAGCGTAACGCATGGTGATGATGTCATACAGCTGGTTGTTGAGACGGAAGCCTGAGCGGAACACAAGACACATGACTGAGACAAGAACATTCAGAGGGTCAGTCCAACTATCAACACAAAACCCCAGGAAAACAACAACTCCTCCTAGACCTGAGGTGTGTCATTTTTTGGATAAGACTACACATTGTTACATGACTATGTAAATAGTGTAAAGTAAAATGAAAAATATATTTACAGAACACTTTACCTGCGTCGTTAACAGCATTCCTCATCTCGTAGCTACTGATGCTTCCAGCCTGTTCAGAACTGTAGTGCATGAAAATTCCCTGAAAAGACAGAAACACTTAAACCATCAGCTCCTGCTTTATTGATTCTGCAGGGATATTTGCACACAGATTTAAAATGACAAACGGCTCATTGAAATATAAAATCTGTTGTTAAGAATAAGAGGGGGAGTAACCTGTGTGCCCACCTGCCATTGTTTAATTTTGTTCCACAGGTGTCTGAACTCCTGCAGATTGAGTCGTCCGGTCCCATCCATCTAAACACAAGACGTTAAGGATCCTACAACCAAGTACTTTCAGAATAGAAGATGACTTTTTATTGCAGGGAAGGATTTCAGGCCAAAAATGAGTAGAAACGTAGAAGGCAGCGGATTTACACGAAACATAGGATACGTCCATGAGAGCGATCATACTCCTGCAGCTCTCCAGGCTGAAGCCCTCTGTGTTCAGATCCTTATCTGGTGACAGAGAAGGAGAGAGTGGAAATTCTATCTGACAATCCTGATGCTTCTATCATGTTACACTCTGCTAAACTCACATTTGGTGACCACATTGTTGAGAACATCTTTGAGCTCATTGGCTGTGATTTCCATGTCCTGAGAAAGAGAAGAAAGCAAAAGAATGCACAACAACAACAACAACGTAAAAACCCCAACTCGGGTTTAAACAAGACCACCTGTCTTCATCTGAAAGTGAACTCACATCTCCAGCTATTTCCTGAAAAATGGTCCTGAACTGTTGATCCTCGTCGCTCTCTTCCCCTGCTGATGCCGGAGCAGGCTGCAGCATCATGGACACACAAGTGGGACAAGGTGTGAGAGGACATACTTTTGTGATGCCTTCCAGTAGGATGAAACATCATAGAAACATACCACTGGGTGATCAGCTTCAATCCTGTTCTCTATCTCTCTGTATGAAGACAAACATACAGCATGTAAACATGTAAACAACTATGTCTTCAAGGTTCTTGGATTGTACAAATCATCCAGACCCCAGCTACTCACTCAGAGGTGTTCTTCTTTTCAGAGAAGACTCTCAGAATAAACTCTCCTTCCTGATGGGGCTCGTATGTGGAGGGAACGATCACGTACTCTCCTGGACTCAGACGGAAGCGCTGGGTCACTTCTCTCAGGTTGATGTAGGACTTGGAGCGAGCTTTGGAAGAGGCGGAGACAAAGAAGTCCTTGGGCAGGTGCTGCTTGTTTCCTTGCATCTGGATACAATGGATGAGAAAAAAAGAAAACAAAAAAAAACAGAGGATTCCACTCATGGTCACATGGTCCTCATATTAATCTATGATTACATTAGACTTTCAGCATTGCTCACCTCCTTTGGAACCTGTAAAAAAAGAAAGAAAAAATTATTTAGTTATAGGAAGAAGAATAAGGGAAAACTTTGGAAGTTTGTTTGGAGTCTAGATCTTTCTTTTTCAAACCGAGAATAACTAAAGGTCCTGAGTGTTTTGAAAGAACCAAAACCAAACCTCATAGATGGCAAATCCAATGGTGAAGAGATTTGCTCCCAGTTTGCGGTCTTTCCTCCTGTTTTTTTGCATCAGTGCCACCACAAAAGTGCAGCCCACCTCGTTGTCCTCCGGCTCATCATCCTCCTCCAGCAGACGCAGACGGTACTGAGGGTTGGTCCAGAAGGTGTCTGCCCAACAGAAGGAGAAAGGGTTTCCACTTGCAAACTGAACATTTGTGCCAACTGAAAGAATGTAGCAGCAGTAAACACCTGCTTACCTGGATAGTTCCTGCAGCCTCCAGCTGAACATCCTCTCACCCAGCGTCCTTCGTTCACAGAAACTGTCCACTTGTGGAGCTTGTCGTCCTCTAGGGCGTCAGGGGTAAGGTTGCAGATTTCTATCTTTGTGTAATTCTTCTTAAAATCCTCAAATGACATCCTGGATTTAAAAAAAGACAAATTCTAACCAAAAAGATCAAGATATTGAAAGCAAAATCATTGTAAACACTGACCAGAACTCTCCATCCTCAGCGCTCTGATGCTGCAGCTTCTCCTTCTCAGCCTTGGACAGAGTTTCCCACTCTTTAGAGCTGATAGAAATCAGGAAAACAAACATTTCTTGAGGCCTGACATTTTTTCACAAGTAAAAATGAATGTGAAATTAGAGGACTTTAGGATATGAATGGGTAAATACTCCTTACTTATCACTCCAGGGACCGTTCCATTCCACCTGACCCCACGGGTTCCTGACACGCACCAGACGAACTTTAGAGTCTCTCTGCTGTGAGGGTTTACACTGGAATAAAAAGAAGTTTCACATAAAGTCTGGGTCTTTGGGGTTTTTGAATGGTTACAGGAAAATTATGAGGACAGATTGGCTTTTTAAATAAGAGATTCATGTAAGAAAAACACATCTGATCAAGGCTTAATGAGTGAGACGTCTAAAATCTTCCAAAATTGGTCCTTGAGTTTTACCTCCTCAACAGCCGTCACAGAGTAGGCGTGACCCTTCACCAGTCCAGTCACTGTGCGAGTCTCAAAACGTGCAGGAACCAGAGACTGTTTGTCAACAAGATAATAAACATTAGCATTTCATTTAATATACAAGGAAGTGGTTAGGTTGAACCTAGTGGTTGAGGAAAAGGACTGGGGTCCGGAGGGTTCCAGGTACGAATCCACCAACTGGCACTCACTGCTCCCTTTGCACTCAAAGCTGTGTGGGTCACAATTTAAAGGAGTTTGCTTTCCTTCCTTTCTATATATTTATATATTAGGATGATGTGTTATGGATAATGTATACAAATATAAGCATGTGGAAAGATGAGTATATGTACACATATATTCATTCATCTTTATCAGCAGCAGTAGTCTCCATGGCTGCCACCTAAATCACACCGCACCATTTTGTGGGTTGAGTGTTGCATCCTTAACTGCTGGGCCACCACTGCAGCTGTATACATATATTTAAATGTGTAATATAATAATATGTCATCACAAATTATTTATTAATTCATATATATATATACACACACATGCATACATATACATACATTTGAAATTAAAAGAAAACATTTAAACTGGCTTTCTACTGGTATTCTAATACTGTAGTTTTATTTTATTCACTGGCACCCCCTGGTGGCTAAGATTTACACTAGTTCTTCTATTTTTTTTTCACCATTATGCTAATTACATTGTGCTTATTTGCAGATCTTGACTCACATCAATAGAGCAGCCCATGAGTGACCCTCTCTGGACAGCCTTCTTCATGATCTTGTAGAGCTCTTTAGGAGCTTCCTTCATCTCATAGAACTCAGTGACTCCTCCAGTGAAGTCTTCCATGGCCTCAGTGGTGTTCCCACCCTTCAGGGACTCGTAGGAACCGTGCAGCCTGGGTAAAGAACAGAAGTTGGTCACACACAGATGGAACGCTTACATTTGAATGTGAATTTCTTATTGTTTTTTTTTCAGCTCCCTCACTTGGCATAGGCCTTCTCCAGCAGGGCGCTCCAGAACTCATTTCTCTCAGCAGACTTGGTGAAGACCAGCTGGTTGTTGAAAGTGGGGATGCGGTCATCAATGACGACGTCCACCCAATCTCCATAACGCCAGAACTGAAGGGCAGTAAGAGAAAGGACTGAGAGTTAAGGTAAAAAGTGGGTTTTAAAGATGTTATTTGCACAATGTCTCATTTTTAAAAAATATTTCCAAACCTGAAAGTGGAAGATCCCAGCATATGCGTCTGAGAAGCTTTGCTCAACAGGAACAACACGGTAAAGCAGCTTCTCGTTCAGAGTGAGACAGGCGATGGCAGCCAACAGCCAGCAGTCACCTACACACAACAGCCAACAATGGGCTTAACTTAACTGATATTTTATCTCATCCTGGTTCTTTGTAAATCCAACATTTAACATGTAACATGTTATTTTAATAATAAGCTTTTAGAACACAGGTGTCAAACTCAGGCCTGGGGGCCAAATCTGGCCCACAATGTATTTATATTTGGCCTGCAAGTTAAAATCAAATGTGTATCGTAGTTGACCCACCAGTATGTAGACCTTACATACTCTGACAATTTGTTATATTAATAATGCATACTTTTTGTGATAGCACATACATTTTGTTCGGTCTAGAAAGATTTACATTGAGAATGATCTGGAAAGACTTCGAAGAGACAGAATAAGAAACCAATATCACTGATGTGTGAAATACGTCTATTATAATTTCTCATCTCTTGATTCTAATAAGCTTTGGCTGTTCCAGATTTAATGTTTACACATGAAAAAATAATATTTTAATGTCTCAAGAGAGGGGAATTTTTAGTTTATAGTTTATAGAGAAATTAACATTTATAGTTAGTTTCTCAATATATATTGAATTTGGCCTGTGACATTGTGCCAGTTATCAATTCTGGCCCGCTGTGGAATTGAGTTTGACCCCACTTTTTAATAATAATAATAATAATAATAATAATAATACAATTTTAGACAAATCAGGTTATTGAACTAGGTTATGACACAGAAGAGTCTGGCATTGATACAAAAAATTCCAGTCATATAGCATTCTAGTGTTTAAAATTTGATTATTATTGTTATATTTTTATGTTATTATATATTTTTTTGGTTTAGAAACACGGATATTTGTGTATACAATATACACAACAATCTGTCAAAAGTTTCATCAGGAACTTGCTTGTTGTTTATTTGTTTTGTTTTGTAGCAGGAGAAAAAATTCCTCGCACTGACTGAGTGCTGACCCGGTCAGTTGTCTGATTATCCAGGTGTTTCTGCGGCAACAATGTAAAAGCAGCAGCAGGCACTGGTAAACAACCACTGCCATGACCTTTGTCGCTCTTTATTCTCAGTCTAACGAGAAAACAAAGAAAAATGCTGCAGGTCGGATTCTCTTCCTAAACACTGAGCATAACATGAAGGCAGCTGAGGGCAGAGGGGCCGAGAGCAGGGTGACACTGGGAACCTGCTGTATTTGCTGTAAAAGCTGTGCTTTTATTTCACACACAGTCTGTCTGCATGAATGCATTTCTGTAATTATTAGAGTCTTAATTTTGACAAATTAAAATATTTCTTTTGCTATTTATTCAATCATCTATGTCCTCAACCCATTGCTTTCACCGTTGTTGTTTTTTTTGCTGATGTATATTAGAAAATGTTTTGCAATGGCAAGTTTATATCACATTTTTACATTGAAAACACAGTATTCCTTTATAGAATTCCTTATAAATATAAAATGAGAATTTACCCAGATCCCCCTGACAGATGTCTGTCCTACTGGCTCCTCCAACAATAAACTGAGGGTTGTCACAAATTTCCTGCAGAAAATAAGTACACAAAGCTGTTACTTCATGATAAAAAAATCCTAAATTACACCCAAAGACAATAAAACATACCAGCTTAGACATATCTGCATATTAACTTGAAATCCCACAGAGGAAGCAGATGTTTTTTTTAAATAGTTAGATGCCAGATGTCCTTATTTCATTTTTAACTCAGCCCAACTTTAACCTCTTACCTTGGGTCTCTTCCAGACTATGTTCTTGACCTTGTTGGACTTGTGCCCGAGCTCCTTGAAGCCCAGAGACTCAACAGTGGCTGGGAAAGAGTCGTCCTCAAACAGACCCTTCTTCTGGAGACACTCCTGTCTCAGCGTGTTGAAATCCTGCCCGTTAAATCGCAGGGGTTTGTTCAGAGATCCTTCTCCGTCTCTCCTCTCCCGTTCCCGGATCAGCCGGTCACAGAAAAAGCCTGACGGTGTGTATGGCATTTTCTTTCCCCTGATTTTTACTTCCTTCTTAAAAAATGACTTCTTCCACTTGTATTTAAGACTTAGGAACCTGAAACAGCCTGGCATAAATCCAAACAACTGAGGTCTGATTGGCTCTGTGTCCTTCTGTGACGTCTTCTCAACTTCTCTTCGTCATGGCAGATGCTTTCACGACCAACACTCACGTACACGTTCCTTTCTCATTGGCCAACGTGGACAATGAGTGTGTGCCCATCTGTGGTCACCTAACGTTATTGTTCGGTGAGACAAAAGCCATCAGGCTGCTGCATAGTGGTGAGCGGAGGCCTTATCTCAGCAGAAGGTATTCAAAAACTTTAAACCTGTTCTCAATGGAGATCAGCTTTGAGCAGCTTCAGCATAATCGATGCAGAATGACGGGACAGAAAAGTGTGAGTTTTACCTCACTGAGTGCCATTTATAGCCACAGTCTTTATTTTGTGTAATTCAAAAACATTAACTAGATTTAGAGTTCATTTTAATGGCTGTCAATTAAAGATTCTATTTGCACAAAATGACTTATTTCCATATTAAAGGAACATTATCTAATGGCCTTGTATTGAGCTGAAACTCTGTTAATTAGTTGATGCATAATAAGATGTATTTTTAGGATTGTACTTGCTGAAAAAAAGGTTTAAAAAGCTTGTCTGACCATGTGACCTGATGTTGATTCCTTCACAAGTTGAATGTTAGAGAAGACTTTAGACCAGGGGTCTCAAACTCAAATAAGTTGAGGGCCACCACCAACACTATCATTTCACTGAAGGGCCATGTCAGCTTTCAGTGTTCAATACAAAAGAAAAAAAAATTTCCATAGATTCAGTGTAATACAACACTGAACCAGAAGGAGACTGTGGAGCAGGGTTTTGAGAACTATAGGATTTACCATAAAATGTAGACAACAATTCTAAAAAATATATTATAAATTCTACTTTCACATCAAGGTGTGGGCCGCAAAATATTGTTCCACGGGCTGCAAATGGCCCACGGGCTGTGAGTTTAGACCCCTGGTTTAGAGACTCGCCATGTGTGTATTAAAGCAGTTATACAGTAATGAATGCTGGATCTGCTCAAAATGTCATATATAAATGTAGAGTATGGTAGATATTTTTTGTTTGATGAAGACCAATTTCTTACTGTAAAATACTTTTTTGTAAAATACTAAGTAAATTACGTTGCAACAAAAGTGCAGAATATTTACATACGTACAGACGTAGTATGAATTAAACTTGATGTGGGAGAGGTTAAAGATCAGTGTTCAAGGTCTTGGAAAATAATTTCAAAGACCTTGTTTTCAAAGACCCAGTTTCACATGTACTTAGAATGTTGCTCAACATTCACATATCAGAAAAAAATCAGTCATCAAATATCTGTATTGTATATTTTATTTTTAACACTGTCATCTTCTGGCCACTAAGTCCAGATCCACAGTTAATCAAGGAACTGTATCTCCCAGTCCACGGTCACCCTGAGGTCCAGACTATTCAGTGTGAGATGGCAGGTTGTCTGTTTGAACTCAAACACCACAGGAGTCTCTTCACCATCTACAAACCAAAAAGAAAAAAAAGGTGTTTTAATACAGTTGTTGTATTTCTTTCTGATGAAACCTGTTGTAACAGTTGTTCCCATAACTCACCTGACAATCGCACAGTCACAGCAGACGGTGGTCTCTTCACACCCAGGATGGTGATGGAGCATACGATGGTATCACAGTGATAGGATCCATCTTCAGTGGCAGAACTGAGCAGCATTATTACCAGATTCAACAAGAAAAGACATGATGTCATCATCTATCAGGCGTTCTTGTTGTTACCGTAGTGTCACATAAAAAACATCCATCTATGTGCATCCATTTAAGAAATCCCACATGACCTTTTAGTCTGTTGTTTTTCAGGAGGTGCGACCGTGACTCACCGGCAGAGCAGACGTCTTGACAGCAGGCTGAACCTCCGCAGAGAGAAGGACTTTGTGTCTCTGTAGCTGAATGAGTGGCCATCATCCAGGTACAACTCACCGTCAGCAGTTCCCTGCAGGGAAGGACATGAAAAAAAAAAAAATATTATTAAATGATACTAATGTCAGAGAATAAATTTGAAGGGATTACTTGCTTTTTCCCACAAAAAAAACAAATTAATCTAAGAAAGAATGTTTAGTCTGTTCTTTTAAACAGCCAAAAAATATAAATTTAATATAAAATTACGTTAACAAGTACCCATGTATTTTGCACTTTGCATATACTTTAAGGAGTTTTCATTTCCATGGGTAAAGCAGTGCCCTCTTGTGGTTATAGAGGATATGGTGTACATTTTTGATAAATAAGTAACTTTGCAAAAATCAAAAAGCAGTAAAATAGTAGAGAAACTATGCTCAGCTGTTTCTCATTTTATTATAACAACAGTTAACAACAAAGTGAAATTTCTACCAGTACAACCTGAGAGTTTAGAGCCACAGTGAGTGACAGAGGCAGATGGCGCTGCTCAGCCGTGCAGGAACCATATCCTGTTGACCTGCAGACAACTGTTCCACCGAGCTGGAACATAGGAACCTTTATCCAAGCAAAAAAATATGTTTTAACACACATTGCCTAATTAGAATAGAATAGAATAGAAAAATTTCAAAAAAACAAACAAATATGTTTTAACACACATTGCCTAATTAACTGTAACTAAACAAGAAAATTCTGCTGTCAAGACTGTAGTTAGCACTTACTGTGTCCAGGTTGACTGGAAGGGTCAGCATTCTCCCTCCACTGTAGGATTTTGAAGACTGAACGTCATACCAGACCTAAAAGACAAAAAAGTCCTGTGAAGTCAACCCTAGATGATGGAAAGTCATCACTAGTTACTTAGTCTACCTCTGTAGATCCAGGAAGTAAGACCTGGACTTCCTTAACTCCAGGATCAGTGACAGGAGAGACCAGCAGAGCTCCTCCTGCATCGAACAAGATAGAAAAGTGAAATACATATATATATATTACAGAACGTCAGCTGCCATGGAGACATTAATATAAAAGCTTTACCAATCATGTACTGGTGGTCTACAGTGAAGGTGATGTGTTCAGTTGGAAACTGCACCCACAGAGGTCTATGTGAAAAAAAAAACAAGTGATTTAGGACCAAACACCCCCTCCACCCCACACAGTGCACTATGTAGGATGCAAACGGAGGGTTTACTATATACAGTACAGAGTGGTTCCCTATACAGGGAGTAGGGATTAGAGAAGGAGTGAATACATTTCACCCAGCCACTGACCCCTTGTGACAGAAAGCTAATCTGATTATTATCTGCAGAACTCACCTAACTGGAGGCAGAGCAGATGTTTGGGCCTGGTAGAACAGTGTGTACCAGTATGGTAGCAGACAGTACCTGAAGAGGACAATTACACCAGTGTGTCAATAGTCAATAAGGTTCAATAAAGCTTTCTATAGTCTGAAACAGACACTGTATTTTTCTATATTATCTCAGAAGCTAGTGTTTAGTCCAGTAAAGTTTCCAGTAAATTGGGTTGTGTTCTTCAAAAAAATAAATCAATCAAACAGCTGCAGGCCGTCCAGAATACAGTTTATGAACTGTCATAACTGACTGGGGGACATACACATACATCTGTCACCAAATTATCAGTGGCCTAAATACTAAATCCTGCCCCTGTGGTTGCCACCAATGGAATAAACTCTCTGAACGCCAAAGGGGTGAGCTGGCCTGAAAACATTACCTTCTGAAACCTTACTTTCCAATATCCTTATTTTAGTCATTTTGCAATTTTGTTCATTGATTTCAAATTGTATTTTAATGTCTGTTTATATACCTGTGTTTTCCTCTTCCAGCAGTAACTGTACCTTTGTTGGATTGCAGTGCGTATTCTGTCAGTGACCTCCTCTCCAAAGAGCCACGGCTCTCTGCGATTTGTCTCCTTGCAAGAGTGACCCCGAAAAAAGGGCTGCAGGGCAGCGGCCTGGTACCAACGGACCAGCAGCTCCGGGTCTGGATCCTGAAAAAACCCACCAACATCGGCTACAACAGAGGATACAAGGCTGGACTGAGCAAGTGGAGGAAAAATGCAGAACATGACAGGTCTTATGGTCTATTTAATTTCTCCTCACCTCCACAAAACATAATTCCTGCCACACTCAGAGACAAGACCATTGGAATGGAGATCTTCAGGTAGTCCCAGCTGGCCACGTTATCTCCAGTCCAAACAGCACCTTAATTATTGAGCTCGAACAATCATCTCAACACTGTATCAATAACACAAAAACTAAAATCAATTCGATATAATTTCTAAAACACTCACCAAACCTCTGTGAGCCAGCAAAGAAGGATCGAGAAAGAACAAAGGGTCTCACAGAGCCTCCTGAGCGAGTCATCAAACCTTCAAATGTGGCCATGTGCTGTAAGAAAACTTGAATTGAGTTTTCGGTATACCTCATACACTAAGTCCAAGCTGTAAAACACAGGCTGAAACATTTCCAGGCAATAATACTCACTATTAAAAAAATATTTTTAGTCAGTATACCTGGTAAAAACCATACAGATTGTGCAGTTCTCTGTGTTCCCAGCCCCCATGATGCAATGCGTCCTTTGTCATTGTTTGCTCCGGCCCATCGAAAACAGACGGTTCATTCATGTCATTCCACACGAATAAAGATGGAGTCGAACCCTGCAGCAGATAGATGACAACGGAACTGCAATTACTTTTAAGGTTTAAGATGTTAATAAAGCTGCAGTAAACTCAGAATCACTCCTGCTGGCTGATGATTTTTGTTGATTGTCTTACCACTTACTTTGTACTTTTGCAAAGCGAAGCACCTGGAGTACCAGGCTCTGGTGTCAGCACTACTGAAGTCAAGGTAGCAGGACTTCCCTGCAAGAAATGTTCAAAAAAGCCATTAAATCATAACAATCATGAATAAATTGTATGTTTTATCAAACAAAAGGAACAAATTATTAAAACAAAATTGTTTCCATTTTGGTTAAAATAATCCTCACCAGGCCAACATGAACCCTGGTAAATATTTCCTTCTCTGTCTTTAACAAAATGTCCTCCGTCTCTGGCCTCACAGAACAGCGGCCAATCAGGATCAGCCTTGATGTGAGGATCGTTAATAACCACCAGCTACAAACAAGGAGACAAAGGTGACGAAGTAAACTCAAAAGTCGGTGATCTGTTACTCATGTGAACCCCAAGCTGACCTTCCTCTTCTTCTTCTCCAGGTGGCGCTGCAGTCCAGTAGGATCAGGAAAATGAACATGGTCCCATGTAAAGTATCGCTTCCCGTCAGTGTGCTCAATGTCCAACCAGATGACATCGTAGGGGATGTGGTGGAGATCGAATCCAGCATCGACAGACTTGACGTCCGCCTCACTGTCGTAGTTCCAGCGACACTGGTGATACCCCAGGGCAAAGAGTGGAGGCAGAGCCTGAAACCCTGGAGGAGCAGGAGAAAAACAGTGTAACTTCAAGTCTTACCTTCACATAAGGTAGAATTATACCTTGTTCTGTACCTGTCAGTTGGGCGTACTGTCTGAAGACCTGCTGTGGACTCGGTCCCAGCAGAACCATGCAGTTTATGACCCCACTCTCTGACAGGAAGTGGACATCTGTCAAGGTCCTGTGCTGAGTCCTCCGTCTCATCACTGGTGGTGTTTGGTCATCCTAGACCAGTAGCTCAGGTCACTTGATCAAATTTCATTAATAATTAGCCCATTATGATCATGATTACAGTAGGGCCCCAAGATATGAGTTTAGTTTAGTCCACATCAGCATTAATATGTTGATTCACTGGTTTCCTTGATTTAATTTTCCCCATTGAAAATAAGTAAAAACATTTTGTTTAGCCCTGCAGGAATACACAGTTAATTAAGAAATCCAAATTATTTCAATCTAAAAATCAAAAACATACAATACAATATACAATATAAAATAATAAACATCAGGAAAACATTTGATATTGTTATAAAAATTGGTAAAATAACCAAGTGAGGGACAGTGAGCAACATAACATCACCACGCAGAAGGACTAAGAGTGAGGACTGATGATACAGATAGTATGAATAAATGGGTGTAAAGCATAATAACTATTATCTTACATGAAAGTGAAACCTACACATCTTTGTACCTGGTGGTCACTGGTATTGATGTTGACAAATGTCTCTGATGTGTTCAACCAGAACACTCCCAGCGTTCTCTGCGGTTTGTGGGCCACCAGGAATGGCACAGATCCATACAGACCCAAGCGGCTGTGCAGGTCGTAGGCAAAGACGTCCAGATTGTAGAGACGGTAGGGTTCACCATCTCTGAGGAATCATTCAAGGTAAAATTATTTTCCTTTTAGTTACAATGCAGTTGTATAAAGAAATAAAAATATAAACAAATAAAAGATACAGTACTATGTTAACTAATCAATAATCAATCAGCTTTACTGAGATCAGAACTGGTAGAACATTCTGTTCTTTTGTTCTTCAATGACTAAAGTAACAACCTGGTGTTGTGGATAAACACCAGTGATTAGACAATGAGCTCTCTCTACGTCCGCTATGACAGTGGTCTCAACTGGTGGGTAACGACCCAAAAGTGTGTCGCAGACCCATTCTGAATTGATCGCGAACAGCTGGTCAAAGTCAGCTAAATAATGTGAATCTGCTGTTGTTCATGTGTATTTTAGAAAATCTCTTATTTTGAAAGGCACAGTTCTGAATAAAATTTGTATGTTAAAAGAAGTGATTTTTCAAAGGCTTTTTTAATGAGAAAATTAATTTGCTTGGATTGAATTCTATGAGAGTGGGTCGAGACTTAATGACCACAGGAAATGTGGGTCCCAGAGCGAGACCAGTTGAGAACCACTGTGCTATGTCCTATGTTTACCTGGTGTCTTTGAGCTGCAGGCCGTCAGCATGTTCTGGAAGACCGTACAGGTGACTGAAGCCATGGAGACGGACGTCTGCACCAATGCTACTGGGACCTGGCAGAGTGCAGGATGATATCTGTGTGTCTGTAACTATTACCTGTCTTATTTTCAGGACAAATGCACTCCTTGCCCTCTCAGTCTTCCAAAAATAATAACTGGTTAATGCTGATAAATTAAGTCAGCTTGAACATATACAGAAAATGCGTCCTAAAGTTTTATTTCCGGATTTTGGTCTTTTGATTTTGAGTGTTGTTATATTTTACGGTCAAATTAGGCGGAAGACACAAACCATTGGCTTTGATGTCCACAAAGTCTCTGAAAGATTCTCTCCACAGTGAATCCTGAGGATGATTTAGAGGGAGTTAGATGAACAGACGCACGAGAAACAGGTAATAAAGAGCTGTTAACAGAGCTACAGTAATATATTGAAAGTAAACTAAAGTCAGTGTCCTTTTACCTCACTGCCAGGAGATGGTTCACTGAAGATAAAGAGAAAAATATCATTTTACTGACATGACACTTACAGCAAAAAGACTAGAATCTCTGTTTTATAAGTAGCAACTGAATACTAAAAGCACCAAAACACATGTAAATATGTATGTAATTTTTATGTGTACATTATTAAGGAGTGCACAACTCTTGCCTGGGTGGATGCTGCAGGGCCTCAAACCACAGTTTGTCTGTTGAATTAAAGGTGAGCAGCTCTTCACCTTCACATAGGATCTCTAGTCTAAAGGGAAAATGCCATACAGAGATCTGGTGATGTCCTGATGACCATGTCAAGGTGATAGAGTCCTTGGTTTGTTTTTTTACTCTTAACCTGTCAGACACAAACATTAACACAGTTCAAAGTTTAAATTAAGTCTAGGTTGTTAAAAAAATAAGAACTAATATTTTATTTCCAGTGCGGATTAGACAGAATACAGAATATGTTGATGCAGTTACTGTTCACACTGTGGTTCTTCTGTTATCACATCCTCAACTCTGTACCGCGCTCTGATGGGCTGGAGTTCATCTACCAATATTCTCACAGTATCATTTTTGGAAGATGAAATCAGCAAAATAAGCTTTGTCTGGAAATGTGTAAGAAGAAAGAAATGCTTAAAACACTACTGTAAAATAATGGAAAATGTTGAGGAGTAAATCCTTCCTTACTCATTATTACACCAGGCATGGAAAAACAAATGCCCGGGGGCCTGATGTGGCCCTTTGGGCTTTTTAATGTGACCTGCCAACTTGTCAAATTTAAATAATGTATTTATATATCACTATACTTCAGCTTTTCCCCTGCAATGATGCATTTCCACAGTACTAAAGGCTATTAAAATATAGGATCCATCTTTCTACACTGAACTTGAACTGTGTCCAATTTTAGGACTAGTTGTGGCTCCTGATTTAAAAAGTTTGCCCATGTCTGTATTACATATTTATTCATAGACATTGCTATGAAGAAAAACAGATTGTGTTCACACCTGAGTGTCAGACGCCTGCAGCTCAACTCGCACTCCTTTCTCTGTGAGCACCATGGTCTCCAGAAGAGCTCGGTACTTAATACTTGGACCCTGGATCTGTCGCCTTGAAAAAAACAAATGTTTCAATCCCTAATGCAACATACTGTGGGATAAAATCCTTACATTTATGTAGTATCATCCGTCTCTCCCTGTGACAGAACATACCTGTAAAATGCAACATCTTGACTACGCTTGAACTTTTCTTTGGGCTGATCATCTCCAGGAACAACACTTTGGAACAGACACAGAAGGAGAGTTTGAGTAAGTGGACGTTGAGGTGAACCTGTGCTGTTCAGGGCCTACAGTACAGGTAACATTTGCATAACTATGTATTTAATGTGGAACAAACCATGAAACAATTGTTACAAGTTATTTCTATTTTACAATTCTATAATAGCTTTTAATGTGCCATACCATACAGTTACGGTTAACTTTCTGTGAGCTACAAAGATAATTTGATTAAATAGACACTGATACCTGAACAGAATAAACCAAGACTTTTTAGAAGTGAAGCTCTAGCACAGTCAAAAGTATCAGAACACGCAGTTGTTTATACCTAACCACGACTTGACCCTCGTCTTCCGCCATTTTCAGCAGATGTCAAACACTGCTGTCCAAATATGTAGCTCTTTTTGTATATATCTGACACTGACAGTACCCTTTGGCTCATGCTGTACAGGAAAAAGAAAAGCCAAACCGAAACTTCAGCACGCATGACTTCCGGTCGAAAATCGTCTGCAAAATTACGATACTTATGTTGAAGCGCTCACAGAAGTACAAACAAATATAATTGTTTGAATATAATATTAATAATATGAGGGAAATTTGCTTTGCTATTCATAACATAAGTTCTGTCCTAGAGAACTAGTGTGAATGGTTTTTTATTGCCATTCTGGTTGGTAACAGAGCAATTTTATAGAAAAGCTTGGGTTATTTTGGCAGACCTCTGTCTTGTTGCTATCCACACCAATTCACTCAACGTTGTCATTAGCCCAAAGATAATTCTTTATCAATATAGTTTTTATTTTTTTGCTAACTTTTGTCATGTTACGGTCATCCTTATCAAACTTTAATCTACAATTTTGACCAACCTCTATTCTAAAATGATTTTTACATTACAAGAATTTCAAAAAACAAATATATAGCGTCTGATTCGTAATAGTTATCGAATAATGGTTTAACTAGCGACTTCTAGCGGCGTCTGTGGGATGTGTAACTGTAACCGGAAGTGGAGGCGGATGCGGCTGCAGCTCCGTTCCGTTCCCTAGGAGTTACCAAAATGACAGATGCACAGCGAATATGTTTGCTGCTTTTTCCGCTACTTTTTCACCTCACTGCCGGGGCAGAGGTGTCCGTGTGGAGCGTGGACATCAACCCGGTGAGGCTTTTACCTGAAACCTTTTGATTTCAATGGTTTTAATGTGGAATTCTTCCGTTTAGTGCTAGACCTACAGTGACAGCAGCAGCAGCTGTTAGCTATGGTAGCTTTATTGGCTCTCAAACAGCTTTTATACATTTGTTTAACCGCATAAATTTTAGCATGTTTACACTTTGACATTGATTTTACCATTTTGAAAACCCCGTTCGTTTCTGTTAGGACACTGTTTAAAATTGCTACTACATTAATGAAGTAGTTTGAGTTGGAAATTTAACCTAATTATCCTATATACACAAAGGTACCAGGATGTTCTAAAGTACTAAAATACTAGTTGACAGGGATGAATAAGGTTATGAAACACCAGGCAACAAATATGTATAATCAAATAAACTTCAAGCTCGGTCAAAACCATAGATAAATTCATTAAGAAAATTGATAATTTCCAAAGCCAAAAGATCTCTACAATCGGCTGAAAACAGGAAGTAACTTAACTGAAAATATGTATTATACAACAGAAATCCAGATATATATTCATTTATAGGTGTGTTGTTGACAAAGTTTGTTAACTTTATGATGTTATGATGCAGCTGAAACAGTTTTATCTGTTTTTTTCCAGACTCACTACGTTGTTTTCCGGAAAACTCTCTATGCAAACACAACGATTTACATGAAGTGTGAGTCACTGTACCTTTCAATCAGTTTGTTCAGCTATGTGAGATATTTTAACTGGGTGTTTAAGACAAACATACATAGTCCAGGTATGTTATTTACAGTCACCACCTTTACACGTGAATTAAACTTGAAGGCATACAGTTTACAGTCATTATAAAACAGGAATATGGTATAATTATAGGTATGTTTTGGTATAGGTACAGGTTGTTTTAGTTACTTTTATTAAAATGCAAAGGCAACTTCCAATTGGATCAGAGTTGGCAAGTTAGACCTATGTTTTCTTAATGCTAGTACTTTGTAAAGTACTATCGTTGTTTTAAGCTAGTAGGGAACGCAACTGCTGCAAATAAATGTTGACATGTCTGTGAAGATTCTCATTCATCCTGGTCATGATATCCAAAAATGGTTTAGTTGTAAGCAACTGGACTTCTTGGAGTTGAAAGACGTTCTATTCCTCAACTGAGGAACTTCATCAGTTTCTGGTTGTTGTTGGAGGGAACTCTAGTAGTTATACAACTCAACTCCAAGAAGTAGTCCAGTTGCTTAAAAATAAACCATTTTTGGATAAATGTTGACAACTTCCAGACTGGAATGAAGTCTGCAAAGAAAAATCTAGAGTCCAAGATATTAATGTCAAAGACTGGAAGACAATCATTTGGTCTTGTCTGAATAAATCTGTGATCTGTAAATAAAAATTGTGGCTGTTAGAGAATGATGCAGTGAATAAAGAAGAAAGGTTAAAGCAGCAAAACCAAGTATCAGTTACCAAACATTTTTTTCTCATTATGCAGCATTATATCACATCAGGTTTTGTTCTGTTCAGTTTTCCAGAATCCACAGCTCGGCACTTTTGGCTCCTGCACGAAAAACCTGGCATTTAACGTCAGCTGGTATCTGCGCTCCTCTGTTTGTTACAATGAGGTCTTCAACACTCCTGTAAGCATTATTCCCTTTTCTGCTTATAATCTACTCACAATTTCATAAATAACATCCTTTTGTGGTGATTCTTTATCAGTTTTTTTCCAGAGGTGGTTATATTTCGGTGATTCTCTCACAGCCTAATAAGAATGTTAACTGTGTATTTCCATTATTTATTTGCATTTAACTGCCTTTTCTCTTTGTGTAGGACAACAAAGCTACAGAGATGTTTGGCAGAGACCACATGTTGAAAGAAGGCTGGAGCGGCTTCTACAGTCAGGGCTACATGTTCTTCGAGAACTGCTCCTCTCTCTTCATGCAGAAGGTTTGTAAGAAGTGATGTAATACAACAAAAATTCCAGTATTACAATAATTCTAGATCAGTTTGCACAGCCGAGCCACCATCTATAACGCCCTCTATCAGTTGTAAGCTATTAAAACTGAGTGATGCACTTGTGTGTAAACACACCTATGTGTTTACTACACACACACACACACACCACTGCCTTATAAAAAACTCTAAAGGTTATTGGTCATCTAGTTTGATTTTCCTCTGTACTCTACAAATCTTCTGCAGACAGACCAATGGGTCAAACACAACCACAGGTTAACTAGTGGCAGGGGGCAGTGGTGACCTAGTAGTTAAGGAACCTGACAGGTTTCTGGAGGGTTCCAAGTTCAAATCCAAAAACTGCCATATTACGACTGAGGTGCCCTGAGCATGGCACCATCCCCACTCACAGCTCACCGCAGCTCAAATCTGCCCACTGTCCACTTTGGTGATGGGTTAAATGCAGAGAGAAAATGCAGAGTTAAATGTCATCAAGCAGTAACTCCAGTAATGAGAGAGTAGAGAAAAGGAGAGGATGGGATAGAGATGTAACACAACATTAAAATCTATGCATTCTCAGAGAAGTTTTTATTATTTGAACAAAAGGGAAGTAAAAGATATTTATCAGTCGACTTTCACATAAAAGAAGTTGATATTTTTATTTTCAGTGAAAATACAGTGCGTGTCATGATGTGTACGCTACCACTTCTCTGTTTCTTGTCTATTTCCAGGTGTATTATCCTGACTTCCAGCCTTATCAGCCCCTCACTAGTCTGAAGGTAAATGTGCTTCTGATTATCCATGATTATCCATCCATCCATGCCATTTTTCACAAACAAAGGCATACGTGAGGATTTGGATTTGTAATATGGTCAATACAGATACCAGTATATATTCTATCGGTTGGGTCTCAGTAACAGCTGGGACCCTCACTCTGGGACCCACATTTTCTTCTTGTCATTAAGTTGCGACCCACTCTTATAGAATTCAAATCAAGCAAAGAGTGTGCCTTTCAAAAGAAAAGAGATTTTCTGAAATAAAACACATGCGCCTAAGCAGATTCACATTATTTTGATTTTTGACAAGCTATTTGCGACACATTCAGAAAGGGTCCGCTACCCACTTTTGGGTCATGACCCACCAGTTGAGAACCACTGATCTAGAGGCACAGCTAGAGTTATGATCCATGCACCCGTGTAAAATCTAAAATATCCAGTGTTGGATTTAGTTAACAGAATCTACTGAGGTTCTGTCCAACAGATCAGATAAATCCAATGCCATTGGATTAGTTTTGCAAAATATTAAAGTTTTCTGTATTTTTTCTCCAGGATGAACCGTCAAATCAGAGCTTGTTTTGGCCAGATAAACCAGTAAGACTTGGACTGTTTTCACTTCTCTTAACTCAACTAGGCTTCTCTCTTTGTTCGATGACCATAGCTGTACTGTTGGTTCTGTCTGTGTGATTTCAGGACAGCAGTGCTGTGGCCAAAGCTTGGAAAGACAGTCCTTACCTGTTCATTGTCAACGTGCAGCCCATTGGACCTGAACAACTCAACTTTGCCTTTACAAGTGAGAGCTGTTTATATTATCACTCTGATGTCAGGTCAGACCCAGGTGACTGAGACTCAGGAGACTGAAAATAACTGAGACTGCGTAGCAGATATTCTATGGCACCTGTTACAGCACTGGTACAAAAATGTGTCTAAAAAAAAAAAATAAGATCAAAACTGTAATAAAATGTCTCTTCATCCAGTGAGAGTGGAGATGAAGGGACCACATGACTACTCCTCTCCTGCAGACTGGCCTCTCATGATGGTACGTTATATATTATGTGTTTGATTGAAGTAAAGCAAAACAAATATGTCAGTGAAAATATACCATTTAGTGAAATTGGATTTCCTGTTTTGTTACTGTTACACCACTGTGGAAAACCACACTATTTCACTGAACTGCAGCTCTAAACACTCTTATTTATTTACAGCAAACAATTGGCCTGTTTATTACTGTAGTAGTAATAGGGGGAACAATTAAAAACCTATCCACTAGATGGCAGCAGATAGTGATAAAATGGAAAAGGGACTGAGTTCTGTTTTCAGTGTCTCTCTTAAATTTGTAAAAACTAATTCTGACACAGTTTCGACTCTGACTGAGAAAGTTTAATTAAAAGCATTTGGTCCATTTTCTTCTGTGGTTCCTTGTTGACCTTTGAGAATAAATACACCTCATTCTCATCTATTATCAAACTAAATGATGTTCCTTTTTCCTCTTGATCCCAGTTCTTCATGGTCATGTGCATCATTTACGTCCTGTTCGGAGCCCTGTGGCTTTTCTGGTGTGCCTGCTACTGGAGGGATCTGCTCAGGATCCAGTTCTGGATCGGCGCCGTCATCATCCTGGGAATGTTGGAGAAAGCTGTGTTTTACTCAGAATACCAGAACATCCGTTATAAAGGAGACTACGGTCAGTCATATTTCAGCCCAGTGTTTCATACTGTGTGTTTGATTCTCTGTTGTAACTTTTTGATTTGTGCGTTTGTGTTTCTTTTCCTCCTTAGTTCAAGGGGCAGTGATTTTTGCTGAACTTCTCTCTGCTCTGAAGAGATCTTTAGCACGAATCCTGGTCGTCATTGTCAGTCTTGGCTATGGCATAGTCAAGTAAGTCCACTCTTAGTACTATTTGTTTTTTACTTAATTGCATATATACATTAAATTGGCTGAACAAACCATGTGTTACACTGTTCTTCTGGTTCTAGGCCCAGGTTAGGAACCACAGTGCACCGGCTGGTGGCTGTTGGTCTTCTTTACCTTCTCTTCTCTTCTGTTGAAGGTGTGCTGAGAGTGACAGGGGTGAGTGTCAGTCAGTCATGAGATCTAATGCTCAATGTCAATTAATATGATGATGATGATGAAGATAAGAGATGGTGAACAGGGACAAATATTCTGAGACTCACACTTCAGCAGACTAACACGTGAGTGGATGCAGTTGAAGACACAGAGGTCGCTGAAACAATGTGGCAGTGGGAGGTTCAGAGTTGATGCTGATTTGGTTCAGCAGATGTTTGTTGTCAGGAGGCAGCTGGAGACTCAGATCTTCTGATGACAGACTGAAGAAAAGCTGTTTAGAAATTCCCCCTGTGATAAAATATGGCTGCTGCTCTCTATGAGCCATGTACGCAATGCATCATGGGCCTTGTTGATAATTCCTCTAAGTCCAATTCTTGTCCTGTATTTTCCTCCAGGGTTTTTATGGTACAGTTGCTCTAATTGCCAATCTCAGCCTCTCCCTCATCGACTCCTGTGTGATGTGGTGGATATCCTTTACTCAAATCGAAAAATCCTCAATATTTTAACAGGATGTGTTTTTTTTCACAACATCAACCTGTGATCAATGTTTTTTAACCCCTTGTTATCCTTAACCTACCTGTACATTTTCATCAGTCTGTCTCAAACCACTCGTCTGCTGAAGCTGCGGAGGAACGTAGTGAAACTGTCGCTGTATCAGCACTTCACCAACACGCTCATCTTCTCAGTTTTAGGTGAGTCGCAGCCAGGGATTTCTTTTAATGTACAACATGGACCAACATCTGTTGTTGCCGCTACAGTAGCTGTATGTCTTGGAAACTACTTTCAAGATAAGAATGAAAACTTTGAACAAAGAGCAGCTCCACATTACTGCAGTAAAGCTGTACTTTTCAACCTTCTTCCTTCTTGCCACAGAAAGACAATTTCCATCTGCCCCTGTCCTCTCCATCTTCTGCTCTAACTCCAACTACCTCGCTGCATCCATCAATCTCCTCTTTGTCTCCTACCTGGTAGCTCCATCTCTAGGATCATTCTTCTACCTCTATCCACTGTCCCTCCTCTGAACATGCCCAAACCATCTCAATCTGTCTTCTCTAGCTTTTTCTCCAAACCTTCCAGTCTGTGTTGTCCCTCTAATCACCTCATTCCTGATCCTGTCCATCCTTGTCTCTCCTAAAGAGAATCTCAGCATCTTTAACTCCTCCACCTCCAGCTCTGTCTCCTGTCTTCTACCATATCCTAGTGTCTCTAATCCATCCATCATGGCTGGTCTCTCCACTGTCCTGTAAACCTGTCCCTTCACCTTAGCTGACTCTCTTCTATCACAGATCACTCCTGACTCTTTGCTCCAGTTGTTCCATCCTGACTCCACTCTTTTCTTCGCCTTTAACCTACAGTATGTACTTTTCTACCTGTGTGTATAAAAACAAAAAAAGATCGTTTGTAAGAATAGCACACCTGTTATTAATTACATATAAATCATTAATTTCCTGTCTCTCTGTCTCTGCACATTTGAAGCACACATGAGTAACAGCTCAGTGGTCCAAGTCACCATGCTTTTTTTCCTACTTATCGCTATGGGAAATGGTGAAGTTGTAATAAACACTGAAAAGATCCAGAATCTGTACATGTGGTTGTGGTTGTAATTTTCTAAATTCTCCCATCAGCATCTGAACAAAGATCTCAGCATCAGATGTTCTGTTTAGTGGAACATTTGGGGAGCGTGTGTACTTGTGTACTTGTTGTTGTTATTTAGCTTAAACCTCTGAAGCTGCAGCCAGGCTATTATAAGCTTCTTTGTAGCCTCAGTGTGGAAGGAAAAAAAAACCTTCAACAAACTTGTCAACCTTCCCAAAAACAAATTCATCCTTCATTGATTTTTTTCATGCACCATTTGAAGTCGTGTTTATGTTCAGCTGGGACTGTACGTTTCTTTTTGGTTGTCTTGCCCAAAGCTTCACATGGATACAAGCATTTGTGTAGCTTTCACAGACATCAACATCAGACCTGTGTTTACTCTGTGTCCGCAGCTTCCATTATATTCATCATCTGGACCACCAAAGTCTTCAAGATGGTGGACTGCCAGACGGTCAGTTTGTTTTCTGTGGCTTTTGATTGCTCCGTGTTTTTCCATGTTCCACAGCAATGAAAATGGAATTTTCTTTTCCCTTCTTTATTCACTCTCCCCTCTGTGTTCATTATCACTGCAGGGTTGGAGGAACCTGTGGGTGGATGATGCCTTCTGGCGTCTCTTGTTCTCCACCATCCTGCTGGTCATCATGGTGCTGCTGCGACCTTCTGCCAACAGCCAGAGGTCAGAGTTTATCTGGAGATGATTTGGATCAGTTAATCTGCAGCTGGACCTCAGCCTGTCCTCTCTGTTCCTCTCAGGTTCTCTCATTCTCCTCTGATTGATGACGAAGATGATGATGAAGAAGACGAGAGCAAGGAGCCCATGCTGAATGAGGCCTATGGTGAGAAATTGATCCTGGTCCAGTCTGTCATTACCACAGCAGACAAACCATTGTGGAGGAACACATGCGTCAGACGGGGCCTGGGAACCAAACACACGTTGGATTGGTTTAAATCACAGGGCATGACGACCAGAGAAATGAAACAGAAAAATAAACAAAACTTTCTGCTGAATTCTTTCAAATTGTGCATAACCATGAGTTTTGCAAAGGATTGTTGGTAGATCATAAGCAATTAAAATTAAAATAAAAATGTCAGACTTACCCATATTGAGTAGAAAGTATGCAAAATTATATATTTTGGCATAATTTGGCGTTTAAACAAACAGTGTTATGGAAATGCAATATTGTATCAAGTCCACACTGTTGGACCTCAAACACAACAAAATAACGTTCATAAAATATTGATTATTAAAAAGATCAATTTGATCTGTGATGGAAGATCAAATAGAAGGATATAAGGTGAAGGAAGAGGTTTACAGGACAGTGGAGAGACCAGCCATGATGGATGGATTAGAGACACTAGGAATAGGTAGAAGACAGGAGACAGAGCTGGAGGTGGAGGAGTTAAAGATACTGAGATTCTCTTAAGGGGAGACAAGGATGGACAGGATCAGGGATGAGGTGATTAGAGGGACATCACAGACAGGAAGGTTTGGAGAAAAAGCTAGAGAAGACAGATTGAGATGGTTTGGACATGTTCAGGAGAGGGATGTCCTCCCTCACTTATGGATGCAGTTAGGCAGGACATGGAGGTAGTTGGAGTCAGAGAAGAAGATACAGAGGACAGATTCAGAATCAGTTAATAATTCATTCATTCATTCATTCATCATCTTCTGCTTGTCCGTTGCCGGGTCGCAGGGGTGGCGCCAGGGGCAGTTGACGCCACCCAAATCACATTGCACCATATTGTGATTCCTGTGGGTGGTGAGCCCACAAGAAGTGATGTGGGTTGGGACAGTGCTATGCTCAGAGCACCTCAGTGGCAACTTGGCAGCTGGTGGATTCGAACCGGGGACCTTGCAGACCGAAGTCCGCTTCCTTAACCACTAGGCCACCACTGCCAACAATTAATATTCAAAATAGTAAAAATGTAACTTTTGCATTTTTTTTCTGTGTAACCCTGTACTAATTAACTGACCAACCAGTGGACATCTGCGACCCAGGGGTTGGGCACCACTGATGTAATACATGTCCCATAAAGAGGGAGAAGGGAATATAACAAGGGTTCATATTCAAATGAATGAAATAAGCTGTTGTCGTACTTAATGTTTTTTGTTGTTGTCGATGACGTGTCAGTGTTTGTTTATGCTTGTTTTTGCTTTTGTGTACCCACCACACATTGACTTTCAGTCAGATGACAATGATGATGTGTGTTGCTTTGAAAACCATCCTGCTTAACTGCTTCACATTATAATTGATAGTGTAACTGACCTGGATTTTTCAGCTTCTCTTGTTTCTTTTTTTGTTGTAGAGGGAATGAAGATGAGAGGTTCAAAACCTGACATGAACGGCTCCCAAAAATTATTGAGTAAAGAGGTTTGTCAGTGCTTCTCACGTTCAATCATTTGGCCAATGTTCCATACATTATTCTCTTATAATCTTGCTTTTTTATAACTATTATCATTTTTAATTTTTTTTTACCAGGATGAAGACTTGAAGTGGGTTGAGGAGAACATTCCTACAACTGTTGCTGACGTGTAAGCATTCACATATACAAGGAGACTTTTTTTTGCCACACAAATCATAGAGTTCTAGAGACCTTGAATTTGTTGGATAACAGTTTTATATATCTACATATGTATGTATGTATGCATATATATGTACATATATATAAATGGATATAAACAACACAACTTCATAAGTAGTTTTGTACTTATAGTTATCAACTCCATATGTTTGTATTAATAACTGTGACTCTGCTAATTTCTCTTATGTTACACAGAGCTCTACCTGTGATGCTGGATGAGGAGGAGGTAAGTTCTCCTTTATTACTTTCACTTTCTGTCTGTTTATAATGCTCCTGAACATTATCTAAGTTAGTCTCCCTGTTTTTTTTTCCCTTACATCACAGGAAATTCTTAAAACTAAGATGGAGCGATCCAAAATGGAATAAAAGGAATGCTGGGGGGAAAAAAAGGCAGCAAATTCCCAGGAATGGTGATGGATGAATGAATAGATGGATGGATGGGTGTATGGACAGACGTACGGATGGATGGATGGATGAGTGCTTTGCAGTGACCAAAAAGATGGGTGTAAAGCCAATTCTTCTCTCTGGACACTTTATCTTTTTAATCATTCATTTTAAAGCTGGTCATGGTTGTGGATGGATGTGCTGCTGGTGAGAGCATGTACAGTAGAAATATTCTCTCCAAGACCTTTTTAAATGCCTCAATATTTATTTATTTATTTTGTATTATTTTTCACCCATAATTCAAGATAATTAAGTCGTCCGTTTCTTTGTACTGCAAACTGAAACATGTTTTCTGTGTCACTGAAAGGAGAACACACTGTAGTCACTTGTTTGTAGCCATCATTGTATCTGACACCTGAACTCAGTGTGGAAGAAAAAATGTTTCTTTAAGCCTTTGTTTTATGTCTTTACATATTATTTGTTGGTTCACTGGCATCGGTTGATGAATATGAGGGAAAAATAAAAGTTATGTCTTGTAAATCATTAGGTACATGGATGCATGGGAGAACTACAGAGACTGACTTTTGCCCTCAAAAATATTACAATTGTAATTGTAACATGAACTGTATCCTCAGGGGCCATGGTTGCCTGGGATTAACTGAGTCACTGTGAAGGAGTAAGACATGTCCATAAAGGCCATTACATAACTGTTTCCATCTGTCATTTGAAACTGATGATCCAACCAGAACCACAGCACTTAAATATTAAACAAGACCAAAAAAAAAAAAAAAAAACATATATATATATATATATATATATTGTGGGCAGCACTGCTTTTGGGAATTCATGGCGTAAAGCTAACAGGAGAGTATCAAAACTTTGTTTTATTTGTATCACTTTAATGATATTATTTTATTGGATGTATAAAAGATGTATAGGCCTTTTGGATCCCTGCAAATATATGTAACATATTTCATTAATTATGGTAACTAAAAAATGTTTCGAACATAGCCTGGTGGATGCATGGGAGAACTACAGAGACTGACTTTTGCCCTCAAAAATATTACAATTGTAATTGTAACATGAACTGTATCCTCAGGGGCCATGGTGGCCTGGGATTAACTGAGTCACTGTGAAGGAGTAAGACATGTCCATAAAGGCCATTACATAACTGTTTCCATCTGTCATTTGAAACTGATGATCCAACCAGAACCACAGCACTTAGATGGAACTAAAGATGTGTGTCATCCCATTCAGGGAAAGACCAGAAACCTCAGTCCTTTCTGATTTACAAGCTTGAAAATCACCTTCAGCCCCAGTGATAAAATGGCACATTGTGTTGCACAGCGCTCGTACGGATGTGTTGAGGCAAAACTTTATTTATTTAACCCATTGTTCCATTGTTTCTGAGACTTTGAAACAACCAAGAAAAGCTGATACGTATTCCTACAAAAACCTTTTGTTGCTCTTGAGTTCAGTTAAGTCACAGTTTTTACTAGCCAAGGTGTACAGTAGCTTACATGTTGTCATGTTCTTAGTTTGTATATAAAGTGTGACTAACTGTATGCATATCTATCACCTTTCACTGAAGGTTTATTTCCTTTTAAACTTTTAAATACTGTACATAACCAATCAATTATATTGTTTAATTCCTTCACATGTATAGTAGATATATTTAATTTGAACCTAAGCCTGTTCTATGTCATATATAGGAGAAATATAGCCTTATCTGTGTGTTATCTACTGCAAAATTAAGAATTTCAGTGTTTTTGGTTAATTTTATATTTTCATTTTAGTTACAATTATTTATCCTACTACTCAAGATACATAAATACATCATGGAATGTTAGTCTAAAATCTCATGTGAAGCTGCTTATATTGTGGCCTTTTGCAAACATTCTACAAATAAAGTTTATATTGAAACACGGTTCAGTGTCCATTTGAAAGAACTGTGTGCGGTGGACGTTTTACAAAATATTGACAAATATTTATTATACAGTCTGTTTATAATGTTCCTGAACATCATCAAAGTTAGTCTACCTGTTTTTCCTACATCACAGGAAATTCTTAAAACTAAGACGGAGAGATCAGAAATGGAATAAAAGGAATATTGGGGAAAAAAGAGATTATGAAAATGCAGCAAATTCCCTGCAATGGTGATGGATGAATAGATTTTTTTTTTTTTTTTGATGTGTCTATGGATGGATGAGTGCTTGCAGTGACCAAAACGATGGTTGTAAAACCAATTCTTCTTTCTGGACACTTTATCTTTATAATCCTTAATTTTAAAGGCGGTAATGGTTGTGGATGGATGTGCTGCTTGTGACAGCATTTAGGGTAGAAATAATCTCTCCAAGACTTTTTAAATGTATCAATATTTAGTCTCATTTATTTCATTTTATTTATTTTTATATTTTTATTAATATTTATATATTTTTATTTATTTTATATTCATTTTTATTTTTTAATTTTATTTGTACCCATACTTCAAGATAATTAACTTATTCGTTTCTTTTCACTGCAAACTGAATAATAAATATTTTTTTAAGTAAATTCATGACAACATATGTATTGTGTACTCATGATTAGTGTTAAATACTCAATATAGAATAAATACAACTTGTTTTTGTATACGACGTTTTGAGAAGTCCTCTTTCAGACATCGAGGAAATCTCGCGAGAACAGCGGATCCGCTTTAACACAATCCTCGTGAGAGAGCTGACTTTGGGTCACGTGTCTGTCAAAGCTCGCGCAGCTGATGTCAACACAGCCAAGGAGGAAACTGGAGGCTAACTCGGGGAGTTGAGAATAGTTCCTTTGACTCCTAACAATCACGTTTAATGTGTATTAATGTTGTTGTAAGTTGTTATCGACCTCTTTTTGCTTCAAGCGGGACATGATGGACTGAGAGGGGACAGTGTTTACTAGCACTAGCCACGGCTAGCCTGCTAACCTGTGAGATACCGGACTAACAGTGTCGTCAACTGTTGTTTTGGTTGTAGAGATTCTTGGCCCAAACGCCAAACATTACTTTACCGAAACAGACAGTGACGCCGGAATTTACCCTGGCACCTCCTTTGCCTGGCTGTTGAAACACGGAACTGCTGAGTCTTTCATGGCGACAGTTGGGTGTACTCCCTTCTACAGAGTCTAAATCAGCGGTGCCTCAATCAGCTACTGTCCCGACACTCATCCACCCATCGTAGGATTAATCTATCAGAAGGTCGGTCCGCTGTTCCGACTGAAATATCCTTTCTTCATCATGCATGACGCGTACGAACCAGTCCCTATTCTGGAAAAACTTCCTCTTCAGATTGACTGTCTGGCAGCCTGGGGTGAGTTCTATGTGTCGTTGTTCTATAATCAATTCAACGTGACTGATAAGGGTTTTAAATGAACAGGGTTCACCAAGTTTATACGATGAGCAGCCACTCAGTGGCACAGTTTACAACATTAACATGTGCACTTGAACTAACACAGTACAGTCTTCTTCTTCCTCTCCCTTCAGCTTGTCCCTTTTTTCAAGTGTTGCCACAGCTTGTCAGCTATTTCCATCGCCCCCTGTCCTCTGTATCTTCTACTCTGACTCCAACTACCTCCATGTCCTCCCTCACTGCATCCATCAAACTCCTCTCTGTCTCCTACCTGGTAGCTCCATCTCTAGGATCATTCTTCTACCAATATATCCACTGTCCCTCCTCTGAACATGTCCAAACCATCTCAATCTGTCTTCTCTAGCTTTGTCTCCAAACCTTCCTGTCTGTGTTGTCCCTCTAATCACCTCATTCCCGATCTTGTCCATCCTACCTCAGTCCAATACAGTACAGTAGTGTAGTATCTGCAGAAAAGATAATAAACTACTATACTATATGGTATAGTACTGAGTATAGTAGGAACAGGAGAGTTCCTTTTAAGATTTTGACTTATTTTGATGATGACATGACACAGTTGCTACAAGTCATATTAAAAAGATCTCCGGAGTCCATTTTTTATTTATCTTCATCCTCTTATTCATTCTGTGTCACACTGGCAGCAGTCACCTAAACTTCAACTTCAACTTTATTTGTTTAAAGTGCCAAATCACAACAACCGTTGTACCAAGGCACTTGGAAGGTACAAAAAATTATATAAAATAAACAAGATACATTAAAAAAAACAGGAAAAAGCCCCCTGCCCTTATAGACATTCACACCGGCTGACCCAGACAGGGAAAAAAAGAAGAAACCTCAGGGTGATCGGCAGTAGAGGGGATCCTCACCCAGGATGGACAGACGGGCACTAAGGAGAAAAACTAATTTAATTCATCAATGAAGGCTATTCACTATCCAAAGGCTCATTAAAAGTCCTTGTAGAAATTATGCAGGTGAAGTCCTGGGTCAAGAAAGCAGGCCATAGGGTCCTAGAGAAGCTGGGCCAGGTTGTGGAGGCTAAGTCATTAGTCCAATCCAAGGCCATAGCGTTCTGGGGGGAGAACAAAACTAAACTGCCACCCAAATCACACTGCACCATACTATGAGGCTTCCTGTGTGTGGTTAGCCCACTGGGAGCTATGTAGGTCTGGACGGTGGTATGTTCAGAGCACCTAAGTGGCAACCTGACAGCTGGTGGACTTGAAATTGAACCTTACCCAAGTCTGCTCCCTAAACCACCGTGTCACCACGTCATTTAATGTCATGATTATATTATTTTTTTTGGAATCTATTAAAGGCCAGACTGGAAGGTTGATGATCACAGCTCTAAATAAACACAATTCTGTTTGAAAATTGTGGTTTGTTGGAAATCACTGACAGTTGTTATCTTTTCTCCAGAGGACTGTCTGCTTGTGGGAACAAAACCAGGGCACCTTCTTCTTTATCGTATCAAAAACAATGCAGGTAAAATTAATGATATTATTCCATGTATGTTTGTTGTTGTAAAAAAAAAAATCATTAACAGCTGTTATAGAAATGTATAAATATTGCAGATGAATTCCAGGTTAAAACATCAGCTCAAAGTGAAAAACTTTGGTTATTGCTACTGTTTTTAATTGAAAATGTATTAATTATTCATGCTGGTTGGACAACATTGTTTTGATTATGAACTCTCACTTTTCCCATAGGTACACATCACTTTGAGGTGACACTGGAGAAGTCCAACAAGAATTTCTCAAAGAAGATCCAGCAGGTGATCAAATATATACTTTAAAAAAAATGACACTAGTGATCATAATAGACCGAGCTGCTCTGACAGTTTTACTATGGGAGGAGCTCAAAGATGTATTTTTTCCATGAACTAAAATAAATGACATATAAAATGCATAAAGGTTTAAATGCTAAAACATCCGCAATATATTTGGGATAAATATGGATATTGCCCTTGAGAAAAGAAACCACCCGGGCTGAGGGTCTAAGGACAGAGGATGTTACCAACCCTGTAAAGCCCTATGTGACAAACTTGTTTTGTAAATGTGGGCTATATAAATAAAAATTGATTGATTGATTGATTGATACCTTTACTCTGGCCCCTGAAAAATATATTGATATTACAAATTAATAATATAATTGGATGTGGTGGACCAGATTTCAACACTATACGGTCTGCATTTGGGTCCTAAGCCATAGTTTGTCCATCTTATGTTTTAAGTCAGTTACATTACTTTGATTACTTGTTTAAGGACACTCTGCTGTATCTGTACCAGTGACCGGAGCGACCAGTGACACTGCAGATCTGTTAGCGTTAGCCTCACACTTCCTCTTCACTGCCACACCAAGCCCCTCCCCCTGTGGATCACACCAACTTTAACATCCTGACCTGATGCCAAAATAAAATACCAAAAAATGTGTCATGTGATCTGTGATCTGCAGTGTTTATTTACCAGCACATTATTGTCAAAGTCCACATATAAACAGCTGAGCTTTTCACACTACACTCAGTGTTGACTGTAGAGTCATTCAATTTGTGCTTCATCAAATTATTTCTCTTTTTCCTCTTCTTCTCCCGCAGCTTTATGTCGTCGCTCAGTACAAAATCCTTGTCAGTCTTCTGGGTGAGTTTCTGTTCCTGTTTGGCAAACATTGAAGGAATTTGAACAACACATTAAATGTTCAGATTCCATTCTGTCTTCTCATTTAACGTCTGTTCTTGACGCAGAGAACAACATCTACGTCCATGACCTCCTCACGTTCCAACAGATCACGGTGGTGTCCAAAGCACGAGGGGCCTCGCTCTTTGCATGTGACTTGCAGGTCAGATTCAGTGCAGTGATGACGTTAAGTCACTGGAGATGTCTCTAACAAAGAGCCTGTCATGCTGTGAATTATATCAACCATTTACTGCCTTGTGTGAAAAATCTGAGTATTCAGCAGTCTACATGAGCAGATACAGTGAGAGAAGAAAGCTCCAAGCTCAGCATTAGTAACACAGTATAATTAACTGTGATGTCAATTAATAGTTAAAACATCATCATGCAGCTGAACCTGTCTGGTCTTTACTGAAGCTTTTTCAACGTTGTTTCAATGTTAGTTTGAGATTTCTTAGTTGAGGACAGATGCTTCTGTTTCTTCAGAAGAAAGCAGAGTAGAACATGTAGATGAAGATTCTGAGTCATCCAGGTCATTGTCAGGGTTAAATTGTTTTGATAGGCAACTGGACGTTAAGTATTTTTTTTTGTTTTTTGAGGTGATAGAGGTGAAACATTTTCTAATATAGAGGTGCCGAAAAAACTCTTTAACCAGGGTAAAATAAACTAATGGTTTCTGTCATTTAAATAGATAGATGGATGGATGGATGGATGGATGGATGGATGGATGGATGGATGGATAGATAGATAGATGGATAGATAGAGATATAGAGATAGATATAGAGATACATATAGGGATAGATAGATAGATAGATAGATAGATAGATAGATAGATAGATAGATAGATAGATAGATATAACTTTATCCCTCTGGAGTATCCTTCAGGAAACTGGTTCCAGCAGCTACAGCACAGAACAAGAGATAAATACAATAAGCTCAAAAAAGATCAATACAATAGGAACAATATGGGTGGGGTTAAGGTATGTAGATCCAGAGCAGTGAACAGTGGATGTTAGTAAATAAGAATGTTAGTAGTTTACATAGATACGTAGGAAGGTTAATGTTGGTAGTGTTAGTAGATTAGCTGGTAGTCATTCCCGTTGAGTAGTCACACTCTCAATTATTACTGTTATCATATTTCATTATAACAATGACAATGTTACTACTGAGTCATTATTATTGTATTTTATTATTATCTATTTTAGTGTATGTGCATACCCACACACACGTACATAAAAGATATTTACGACTCACACTAGATGTCTCTGTAATGACAGTGATATTATCTTGTCATATGATATACTGATATGCTATCAGCAAACGTTGCATTTTCGGACATACAGCGAGAGGAAGTAGCGCTGATGTAGTTATTATAGTATTTCCTATCACCAACCTCCCTCACACTGTCATCAACCCTCCTTGGACTCTATTACCCTTTATTACACAGTCATAATGCAGCAGAGTTTGGGAAATGCAAAAAGTGAATGAGAACGAACAAGAGGAGATGCCCAATTAGCCAATAGGATGCTAAATACTCACTGTATTTCATATAGTGTGCATGATCTTGTCCAGCTGAACAAAGCTAATGGTGATTTTTCACACATTTGCAGATTTCAATTTCAAGTGAGATTCCACAAAAAACATTTATATGCATAGATAAAATTTTGCAGGATCTGATAACACTGTATATTTTCTGTCTGTCTGCCACAGCTAACGTCTTCAGGAGAGGAAAGGCTGAGGATGTGTGTGGCAGTGAAGAAGAAACTGCAGCTGTACTACTGGAAGGACAGAGACTTTCATGAGCTGCAGGTGTGTGAGTCAACACGCAGTAATGCATGCTGTGTTCTTTCCAGTCCTTTTGACAAATTTAGCCACTTCTGTGTTTTCTTTTTGTCTACTAGGGTGATTTTGGTGCGCCAGATATTCCAAAGTCCATGGCCTGGTGTGGAAACTCCATCTGTGTTGGTTTCAAGCGAGACTATTATCTTTTTCGGGTGCGAACAACTGCTTCTGTCTGACATTCCCTGTAAATTGCAAACTAATTTAAAAAATCTAACCTTAGTAGAAGAACCAAGAAGAAAAAATTATTGAATTAAATTTATTAGTTATTTCCAAAGAATACTTCCATCTGTAAAATGTAATTCTACTAGTAGTCAAAAGTTTAAAATGATGATATTCATCTACAGATGATGGTAATCATATCCCTGTTGGTACTCAGTTTCTTAATGTCATTATATGGGGAAATTAATGTTTCTGGCATCAGCTTTCAAAGAAATATTAGGTGTAGAGCAGTGGTCCCCAACCACTGGGCCAGGGACCGGTACTGGTCCATGGGTGAATCAGTGCTGGGCCTCAGAGAAATAATGTTTCCTTTTGGTCCCATCTGTCTATTACTTCCACTTGATCCATACCCATATCAACAAAAGAACTGACCAATAGAATGGCTAGGATTCCATCAGCAATAATATAACTATATTTGATTAGGAAATATTTTCTCAGTGAAGACAACAACAATAAACTCAAAATGACGCTTTGTCATTGATACAAGATTCTAACTTTTTATACCGGTCTGGTAGGAAAAAGTTATAGTATGTGTGCACTTGAGAAATCATTGTTGTGGCCATGCACAGTTAATTCAGGTAGGAAGATTTTATAGGTAGGAAAATATTTTATAACACCCGAAATTTCATTTTATTAAGAGGTATTAATCCGTCACAACTTAACGACCAGTCAGTGAAAATATTATGAGACAACATCTGGTGTTGGACAGGGTCAAGATGATTTTTAAAATAATGTCTGTAGGGACTCTAGAATTAGTTTGCTAGTTTTGACCATGATTTAACCATCTTTTCAAAGAGAATAAATGTGTCTGCTGTCACCCAGATGGATGGACGCTGCTCCATCAAAGAACTGTTCCCCACCGGTAAACAGTTAGAACCTCTAGTCACCCCACTGGCTGATGGGAAGGTGGCTGTTGGACAGGATGACCTCACTGTGGTCCTGAACGAGGAAGGTGTTTGTACCCAGAAGTGCGCCCTCAACTGGACAGACATCCCTATAGCAATGGGTAAGAGATAAATAGCAAAACCCGTATGGGATTTCTCATAATTTCTGAAGTCATTTTTTATATTGATTTATATTCTGTGAGTCATGTCAGTATTGAACACATCAGACGCAAACATTGTCATTTGGTCATGTTCAGTCACAGACAAACTAACACCAATGTGACATTAATGTAGTCAGGAAAAAACTGAATGAAAAGTTGAACATGACATCCAAACCAATCACAGCCATTGCTCTTTGTCTTCTTTTTCTTTCTTAATCATTTCTTCCCTGATCTAATGTCTTTTCCATTCTGTCTGAGCTGAGCTGCTGTTTCCTTCAGGCCAAAATAGAAAAAAAAAACACGTCTCTTTAGACAACGGGTAATACATCACATTTGTGAGTAACAAATGAGCCTTGTCTCAGACTTGATGCTGATGAGTTTTCTCATTCTATTAAAAAGCCAGCCCATCTGTGCTGATTTAAATTCACAGAGAAGCACTTACCTCCAGGCTGGCGAATGCGGCTTTTTTTGCGTTTGACAGAGACGTTGTGATTGTTTTGTGTGACCTGAAGAAACATACTTCAGTGTTAATGTGATATCACCAGTCTGGCTGTTACAGTACGTGAAATCAAATCAAATTATCATCTGAAATAATACATTTTATGAATAAATTCTGTATTTAAAGGGGTAATTCTGATGTGGTATTAAAGGTTTCAGTAGTCGGAGACAACTTGTACACCAAAAATGTACAGCATATCATGTAAGGCCACAAGAGGGATCAATTATTGACAATTCTTTCACCACTGAAGACCTGTCGTGATTTGATGCTCACTGTTGCCCTTTCTCCTTCCCTCTTAATGTTTCCAGAGCACCAGCCTCCGTACATCATCGCCGTTCTTCCTCGGTACGTAGAGATCCGAACCTTTGAGCCTCGGTTGTTGGTGCAGAGTGTGGAGCTGCAGAGGCCTCGCTTCATCAGCTCAGCAGGGTGAGGGCGACACCTCCTGTTTCATTCATCAGCAAATCCACATTTATTGTTTTGACTTTTTCCATTTTTGTAAAGATGTGTCAGGCATGAGTCAAAGTACCCAGTGCTGTCGGATAAATGGTGGCACAAAATATTTTGATATGGGTTCAATTGAACACTGGTTTGGATTATGATTAGAAGTAAAAAGATGCAGTTTTGCAGACTAAAAAACTCAAGATCCAACATTTAAGGAGATTTATTTGTCACATACAAGCAAAATAAATCCAAAAATAGGCAAGTAGAATAAAATATTAACAAAATAAAATAAAAATAGATAACAATATGCAAAAGTTAAAGTAAAATGAAATAAAAGCAAGAGCAAGAAACATCAAGAAAACTATGTATATGCAGTACGTGGTTACACTTTCTTTACATTCATACACACATACACACCCATACGTACACACCAACACAACAATATATATGTACGCATACATATGTATTTGTACATGTGTAACATACCAACAGTTGTAAACAAGACAGTTCAGCAGATGGCAGTGTAAAGTTACCTAAATAGTTTCCACTAAAATTCAACCAAAATATATTAGGATGCCAAGAAACCATATTTATTAAATAAATGTAGCGCAATATTTCTACTTTATAAGTTTTAGATTAGATTATAATAGATTATACGACCGTAATTGATCAGTCTGGGGATAATGATGCAATATGCAATAATGTTTGTGATACATTGTCTTGTTTCTAACATCACTGACGGCTCATTTCTGTGATTGATGGTAATGTAACCTGTGCTTCTCATCCAGCCTCTTCTCTCTGATCCTCATTTTCTCCTCATGTTTTTCACAGGCAAAACATTGTGTACGTTGCCAGCAACCACTTTGTGTGGCGCCTGGTGCCAGTGTCCATAGCCAAACAGATCCAACAGCTCCTCCAGGACAAACAGTTTGAGCTGGCGCTTCAGCTGGCGGTGAGCGACATGTCAGCTCTTCCTCGACTCTCGCTGTAGCTGCAGAATGGAACAGTATTCTACTTGTTTATGATTTGTAAAATTCTCTCATCTTATTTAATGATCTGGACTCCAGGCATTTTACCAAAAAAAGAGACATTTCATGTGGTTTTTGGAAAATTTGGGTGGAAAAAGAAGAAAATCTCTGAATAAACCTTACTTTGTTGTGTTTGGATTTTGTCTTTTCGTCCACCAGAAGATGAAGGATGACTCAGACGGAGATAAAAAGCGGCAGATTCACGACATCCAGAGTCTATACGCTTTCAATCTTTTCTGCCAGAAGAAATTTGATGACTCCATGCAGGTGTTTGCCAAACTTGGCACAGGTAGAATCGACATTAAACAGTTTTTTGCAACATGGGCTTTTCAAGCAAGTATTCCTGAAGCCAAAAGTTTTTTTTGGTTGGTGTCATGTTTGACTAATCTGAAAATGTTGAGAAATAAATTGTGATTTCCTAATAATCCAGTGTTACAGTTTTGCAATGAACTGTCAGTATTTTTACTTTTTGTCTTTAAGGCCACAGGTTTTACAGTATGTCATTAATCAGACATTTAATTCAACATCTCCTTCTTTTCCTCCTCTGGTTCTGTGCAGATCCCACTCATGTGATTGGTCTTTACCCCGATCTGCTCCCATCAGACTACCGTAAACAGCTGCACTATCCCAACCCTCTGCCCACACTGTCGGGGGCAGAGCTGGAGAAGGCTCATCTCGCTCTGATCGATTATCTCACACAGGTCTGTGGTGATGTCCAGGCACATTTGGCCTTCAGGTGGAGAAATATGGAACAACGGATCATTAAAGAAGTATTTTTGTGCTGACAGAAACGCAGTCACCTGGTGAAACAGCTGAACGACTCCGACCGGTCGACGACGTCTCCACTCATGGAGGGAACACCGACGATAAAGAGTCGCAAAAAGCTGCTCCAGATCATTGATACTACACTGCTGAAATGTTACCTGCACGTAAGGCCATGGTGTTATCTCTTAAATATTCACTCTTCCATTTTTATTCTGCTTGGAAACACCGGTGTTATTGGCATATACTTTAAATGGAGATAGTTCCAGTTTTCTGGTGCGAAACCAAAGACATTTAAATAGAAAGCCAAGTGATTGGAATGTGGGATGAAGTCACAAACTGGCGTCTTCTGAATATTTTTTTTGGAGAGAACGATCAGAGCTGAACAGAGTGCAGGTGCCTCAGAGCTTTTTTCTGTTCTTTTTAATCAGTTGGTGTTAACGGTTTAGTTTCCTTACAAAAGTTTAAAAAAATCCTTGTTTAATCAGTGAAACTCTCAGGGCAGAGGCAGGGATTACAGGGGATGGAAAAGATGGGAGTGTCTGATGATGAGACTAATTTTCAAACATCAGCGTTTTGCTGTTACCCAAGCTTAATATCATTAATCCTCCTCTGTAAGTTGCTTCGGATGAAACTGTCTGGCTGATAAATCTGCAATACATCTAAATCCTCATCTCTGCTCCCCCTACAGACCAACGTGGCCCTCGTGTCCCCCCTACTGCGTCTGGAGAACAACCACTGCCACATTGACGAGAGTGAGCAGGTGCTAAAGAAGGCTCACAAGTACAGCGAACTGATCATTCTTTATGAGAAGAAGGGTCTGCACCAGAAAGGTGAGACTTTAACCATCCCTACTGAATCAACAATAATCACAGGTGGTAAAGGCACAAAATCTGACTTAAATATAAATAAGAGGTAAAAGGGAAAGACACTGGGCTGCAATGTCCAGAGTTCTTCTGTGTTTGCCTAGAATGAGGCCAAATTTGTAATGCACCAAAAGAATTTCAGATATTTTTCCTGCAACACCTCAAACAGCAGATGTGCCGCATTGTGATTTTGTGGAAGTAGAGAAATGATGTGATGAGGTGTCAGGGGGGACATTTTGGTTCTGAATAATGAAGTCAGAAGAGGTAGAAGAAGTACATAAGGTTTGAGTCAGATGTATATTTTCTTTTTTTTTTTGAGAACTTTATTAATTCCTTGGGAGTATCTTTCTCTGCATTTATTGTGGGGACAGTAACATGCTCAGGGGACCTAAGCGGACTGCCCCAAATATAGAGGTTCCACCGAGATTGGCGGGAGTGGCCTAGCTGTTAAGGAAACAAGGGACTAGTAGTTAAGATATGACGGATCAGAACTGAAGGACTGATGGGTTCAAGTTATGAGTTTGGGTTAAATATATAGTTACATAGAGTTGTCAGCAACAAGTAAAATCTTTGCACAAATCAGGGTCAAACAAGTAATTAAACAATAAAAAAAACATAAAAAGGTCGACAGCAATTCGGGAGTAAAGTTGGAGATTATGATGGTTTATAGAGGACGTTGATGAGACAATTCATAAAGATGCTTATTGTAAAAGTAAAAAAATATATGAGAAGTTGATGTTGTAAAAATGGTAAAAAATACAATAATATGTATCTAAAACATTTATTAAACATTAGAGGAAACAATCCCGGTTCCTTTTTGTTGACTGTGGGAACTCTAACTTCCTATGGCACAGCTGGAAAAAAAAAGAAGTGAATCAGAAGATAATGAGTTAAAAAATCAGAATTCCTCTGCTTATTTCTCTTCCTTTATTTGTTGCCTGACAACCACACGCATCACACTCACACACTGCAACATCTGCTTCCCATTGGTCTGTAAATGAGATGTTGAATTTATGGGTTTGTGTTTGACTGAGAGAACTCTGGAAGCCAGAGATGTGTCAGCGCTCGTCAGCGAGATCCCCATTATCTCTGCTCTGACCTACAGCTGAGTTGAAGATCTGACCACAGTCAACAAGTTATACCTACTCTCCTGAGCAGAGTCCTGTTCTTCTCAACAAAGGTTTCTTGAAGATGTAGCTCCACTCCGTGTCTTCGATCTCCTCGTTTGTTCTTGGCAGGAGTCTACGGTAGATTCTGGGCTGTCACCGATGTGCGTCTGGTTTTAATTGTCCAGCTTTAGACTCATGTGCTCATGATGTCAAGCTGCTGATGTCGGCCTCTCTCTTCCACTCTCTCTCACCATCTGCCAACTCCACGCAGCTGTTGCTGGTCACCAATTAGCACGGTGCATGTGTTTCTGAGTGATTATGTAATGCAGAGAGTCCACGGCGGAGAGGATGATGTCCAGCTCCTCTTCATCACTCCTACTTATCCCATTTTTGTTGTGTTTCATCCTCTTTGAACCTTCACAGCTCTGCAGGTTCTTCTGGAACAGTCCACCAAGGCCAACTCTCCGCTGAAGGGCCATGAGCGGACGGTGGAATACCTCCAGAGACTGGGTGAGGTTCAAAGTCATCCTTCTGGATACTTGTTATTTATATCATTGGCGAAACTGTTTGGAAAATCTTTGGAAATCTGCTCCATGTCAAATAATTAATGATGGATAAACTTTATGGTCCACACATGTAGCATCAACATGAGACATTACTCCAGGCATGGGCAAACTAAGGCCCAGGGGCCAGATGGGGCCCATAAAGCTTTTTAATGCAGCCCGCCAACCGTATCCAAATTAAATAATTTACCGTATCTTTACCATCGATATATATCTGCCTTTTCCCTGCAATTATGCATTTCCCCAGTAGATGACGCCATAAAGGGTATTAGAAATTTAGGATTTTAAGTCTTATATGTGTTTTTTTTTTACCTGCGATGTCTTAGTTCAAACAAAAGATGAATTTTTCTGCTTTGAGCTTGGTCCCCGAGTCCAGTTTTAGGGCCGATTGTGATTGGCCCACGAAAAGAGAACTTATTACTGCAAGATATGGTAATCTGATCTAGCTGATCTGATTAAACCAATCAAACTGCCAGAGTGACATCACTCAGTCCTGTATGACAACGTCATCCTGTAAATCCTGATTCAGTTTATTAAGTGTCGACATTTGTCTCTGATTTTCTCATAGACCAAAAAAAAGATCAATTAGTTACTGAAAGTGTGAAGATCTGTGTTTTATTTTTGGCATTTAATAAATCCCATGTATAGATTTATCTGTACAAAGTACTGTGTGAGTTGCTGCCACCTAGTGACTGGAGGCTTGTAATCAGTCAACCATTACAACTGTGATGCACTGTCATAATATACGTTATAATGACTTTCCGTCACCCTCCTTGAGGGGGCGTCCCCACTATTTGAGAACTACTGACTTATCCTGTTGTTTGGTTGTCATGGGAACAGTGCACATTAAGTCTTTTGTTTCCTGATTAGATAGTGTAGTTGTTAGTATGAGTTGTGCCTTCATTTCCATAATTATTATTTTCATGACAGTCAGACAACTGTAGAGAAACAATCGTCATCCTGAAGGATCTAACAAAAGGCTGGAATTATAGTTTTGCTTTTCTTTCATCAGTTGTTCACACAGATATTTCTTTATCACAAAGTTCCACTGAATTTACATTTCTTCTATTGCTGTGGTTCTCAACTGGTGGGTCCCGACCCAAAAGTGGGTTGCGGATCCGTTCTGAATGGGACGTAAACAGTGGGTCAAAAATCAGCGAAATAATAAGATTCTGCTGCTGAGCATGTTTTATTTTAGAAAAGCTTTTGTTTTGAAAGCCCCCTTGTTCGGTAACCGTGGTAACTATCACTCGATTTACGGTTTTTGCAATGAGACAAGATGACAAATATGGTGAAATAATGCTGTCTTGCGTTGAATAAAATGAGAAGTGAATTTTCAAAAATTTAATTTCCTTGGTTTTAATTCTATGAGAGTAGGTCGCGACTTAATGACCACAGGAAAATGTTGGTCCCAGAGTAAGACCCGTTGAGAACCACTGTTCTATTGTACAGTTAGACCAGGTATCCAGACCACAAAACTTGTCCAAATGACATCATTTGTATTGTGATTATACATCTGCTTTTTCCTTTTCCTATATAGCGGAGAAGGAAAGGCCAAAGTCTAGAGGTTGTAGTGAATCCTAAAAGCCTTTTAGTATTTATTAGCCTTTATACGTCACTGTTAGAGGTCATTCATCGTAGTCTACATCCATCTGCTGCTGACCAGGCCCCTGTGTCTAATTTTAGGACCATCTGTGGCCCAGGACTCATACCAGTTTGCCTACGCCTGGTCTCATTTTCTGATTACTTTTTTTCTTCCATGGAAAGACTAGACACCAAGTTAATATTTAGATGTAATTATTATAATTATATCATTATCCAGTGGCTAAGGAAGCAGACTTGGTTCCACAAGACTTAATGGTTCTAATCCACCAGCTGCCAGGTTGTGACATAACTTTCAGTGGACTCACCAGCAGCAGGAAGGATCACCGTATGGTGCAGTGTGATTTGGGTGGCAGTGGTGGAGACTGCTGCAACTTACAATTGAGCAACATATAAGCAGAAGAAAATGGATGAATAACATAATAATATTACCTCTAATTTCAGAATTTGATCTGATTTGCTCTTATCCTCCAACACAGGAGTGGAGAACATGGGGATGATCTTTGAGTTTTCACCCTGGGTGTTGAAGAACTGTCCAGAGGATGGACTGAAGGTATGAGAACACCGTGACTCCAACTTAAAGATTGTATTTTTCGTGTGATTAGTTCAAACGTGTCAAATGAGTCTCTCTCCTCTCCAGATTTTCACAGAAGACCTGACAGAAGTGGAGACCTTGCCTCGGGACAAAGTGCTGAACTTCCTGAAAGACGGCTTCAAAGAGCTGGCCATTCCGTATCTGGAGCACATAATCAATGTGTGGGACGAGAAGGAGCCGGAGTTTCACAATGTCCTCACCCTGCTCTACCTGGAGAGGGTTCAAGTTCTGATGAAGGAATATCTCAAGTCGCTGCCAGAAGGTATGAACGAAAATACGAACCAATGTTTGGCTTTAAGCTGAAGTGAAGGTGACGTGACTAAACTTTTAATATTGTTACATCTGGTGAAGATTTTCGGACTAATCCTCCCCGTGTATTTCTATGATTTTTACGAGAAATGTCATCATTTAATCAAAACAGATTGGTGGATGAAGAGTTCTGTGTTGTTCCACTGCAATGCACAGGTTTCCTACAGCTGAATTTGCCGTACACACACACACACTATGTCATTCATGTATCAGTTCCTGATACAAAAACAAATATATGAACCAGCAATGCCAACACAAAGTGTTTGTGCCCCGTGCAGGAGTTCCTGCTGTGGCTGCAGGAAAAGAGGAGGGAAAACTGGGGGAGTTCAGAAAGAAGCTGCTGTCTTTCCTGGAAACTTCCAGCAGCTACGAGCCGTCCAGACTCATCAGTAACTTTCCCTTCGATGGTGAGACGTGACCTGAACATATTGTTCCTTCATTGTATTGCAGAAAAAGTTCAGTAATTGTGACGTCAACCTGAACCAAAAGTGTAACGATATTTTTTTATTTTTTTCTTCTTAGTGTTCAGTTCATTTAATCTCATTTGTCTGAACCCCACACAGGTCCCGTCAGTCTCTGATCCTCACATCAGTCTTTGTGTTTTTGAAGGTCTCCTGGAGGAGCGGGCTTTACTCCTGGGCCGGATGGGCAACCACGAGCAGGCGCTCTTCATATACGTGCACATACTGAAGGACACCTGCATGGCTGAAGAGTGAGAGCTTGTCCATTAATGGTCATGTGATGTCATATATGGACGTCCTTTGCTCATGGTTTCATTTGACTCTCCTGCAGATACTGTCACCGACACTACAACAGCTCAGTAGAAGGAAACAAAGATGTAAGGGTTGTTCCTTTTTGTTTTTCTTTATTTTACTCATATTTTTTGATACTTTTTATATTCTGGAATGAATGTGCAGGACTTTTGTTGTTTATGAGTTGGCGTCAGGCCAGAAAACATACAATATTTCATATACAGTCATGGAAAAAATGATTAGACCACTCTGCTGTTTTCTTCAATTCCTTGTTCATCTTAATGCCTTGTTCCACTAAAGGTTTATCACCTGGGGAAACAATGAACACAAAACCATGCAATGACTAAATGTAAGTGATGTAGGAACGGAAGTGATTTTTGTCACTGTCAATAAAACCATGCATAATGGCCAGAAATCAGCTCTGAAATTAAACTGAATTATGAGCCTTTTTTGTTATTATATTTGTCCAGATTAATGTAGATTAAGTGGAAGCAGACTTTTAAATGGACAAGAGATTAAAGAAAGAGTGGTCTGATCATTTTTTCCATGACTGTATTTATTATCTGATTCTAGACAATGTTTTGTTTAAAAAAAAAAATTATCAGATTTTTTCAATTTTTTTAAAACTCACACTTGCTACATGTTCTGAAATTGAAACTTCTGAGTAAAATAACATAAAAATAAAATAGAATAGTTTATTGTTCCTCCTCCAAAAGGGGAAACACACGTTTTCCTAGTAGCTCCACCGAAATTAGAAATGAGAAGATATAAGAAAAAGACAATAACAGAAAAGAAAAGAAAATAAACACACATATACACCAATGAAATGTTTATTAAGAAAATATATAATAAAAATACAAATATACCTAAGTTGAAAGTGTTTATGCAGAATATTGGTAAATTAATATATATATATGAACGGAAAAAAGGCTGGAAACGTATTTCCTTTCTTTGCACATATTTCCTGTTTCTTTCTGTCTTATTCTTGATGGATGTGTAATAAATTACATTGATTGTTCTTGCTCACTCTACTAATATAATCAAAAGGCAGATATATAATGATAATTCCTTTTTATCTGTTGTAGTCCAGGTCAGTGCAACGCCTACTTACTACATGAAACACTAAGAGCTGTCTTGCTGCTCTCCAGGTCTATCTGTCTCTGTTGAGAATGTACCTGTCGCCTCCTGACGTCCGCTGTCTGGGGCCCATCAAGATGGAGGTGTCTGGGCCTCAGGCCAACCTACAGGCCGCTCTGCAGGTCCTGGAGCTACACCACAGCAAACTCAACACCACCAAGGTGAGAAGAGAGCCCAGAGTGATGTCTCCATCTATCAGTCCAAGTTTCCTCTGCAGCTCCTTCTGTCAGAGACTATAATCTGTTACTGAAACCTCAGCGAGGATTAGTTTCTAATCCGACCCAGACGACAGTTAGAGAATCGTGTCAGTGGTTGGTGTGTCTGACAGCTCGCTATTTGATGAGACACACCAGTTCAGTTGAACACTGATGTCAACCTCTCTTATACATTTTCGATGAAAAAGTCAAAGATCTATAGTCTTGATGTTGCAACGTAAACATCTTCTTCTCCTTTTGGCTTGGTTCTTTTTTCAGGGATTTTCAGAACAAATCAACATTTTCCATCTCGTCCTTTCTGTCTTCTACTTTGACTCCAACTACCTCCATGTCCTCCCTCACCGCATCCATCAATCCCCTCTTTGTCTCCTACCTGGTAGCTCCATCTCTAGGATCATTCTTCTACCAATGTATCCAGTGTCCCTCCTCTGGGACATGTCCAAACCACCTCAATCTGTCTTCTCTAGCTTTTTCTCCAAACCTTCCTGTCTGTGTTGTCCCTCTAATCACCTCATTCCTGATCCTGTCCATC